>CABIKL010000444.1:0-22792 GCA_902196195.1 Aptinothrips rufus
CCCCCCCCCCCCCCCCCTTGTGTGTGCGTTGTTTATGAACGGCCCCATAGGAAATGCTTCGTTCTTGTGGAAAACGTGTAAGAAATAATTCTGGCACCACCAGAATTTTCGACATTTTTTTTTTTCATGAGAAGCGAAGCCATCCCATTGCCCAGTGGAAATTTCATTCTTGCTAAGGGGAACTGTGCAAATCGACAAGGAAAAAGTATGTTGCCTATATAGCCTTCCCGCTGAAAAGCTCCATCTATGTAAATTCCTCAGAAAAATATGACCGTGTAAGCTTAGAAAAAAATCCACAAAAATGTAAAAGTTAGCTGTATAATTATTTTTTTTAAAATTGTAGTTTGAAGACAGTTCTACGTTTAGGACTGGCTTTTTATTAATGCAGAATAGACAAGAACTATTTTTATCTATATTATCATGACAGACCCTCAGACCCTCGCACTGTGTATTCTCCTAGCCTCTCCTCCGCAGTAGCTAGACCCTGCAGGCCCGCGAAGTGCTGCTCTCTGTGGCCGCTGCCCGTACTAATGAGAGAGCTAGCGAGGTTCGAGGTAAACAATAGCCGCCGACCGCCGGCCGGCAGAGGGCAGAGCCAACAGACCCTATTTATTGATAGTTCGCGACCAACAGTAACCTAGTCTCCTGTTTAGTATTAACCCTTTTTATTTGTGATGAGCAGTGTATGAAGTGAAAATTTCTATAAGAAAAAATATCGCATACGTTCGCGAGTCTGTGTACTCACGATCGGACGAGAACTTTCTGCGTTTGAATCACTTCCTGTTCCTTGGATCCCGTGATATTGATGCTGTTGTGGTGTTGATGGATTGTACGGGGCTTATAATGACAATGCAGTCAGTTCAGGTTCGTACAAAAATTCAATTTTATTTACAGTTTTTTCGTTGAGCATGTGCCGTTGTATTTCTCATTTCCTCCGTTCTGGACATTTCAAGTTCATTGTTGCAAATACTTCAAATTCTCATCGGCGGCATCGGTTTACATCTCAGTTCGCATCCTTACATTAACATTTTTGGCGAGATGGGCAGTGAACGGCAATGAACCTAGCAATCTAGTTTTCTTTTAGACATTGTACAGTACTTATATTTTCGTCCTGTAATGGATTTCTGTCATGGATTACTTTCCATCTATTTTTCACTGGGGTCATTTTATTGAAACGAGGTACAGTAATGAAGTAAAGAGAAGGCAGTAAAAATAAGAGTACACAGTTACGCAGTACACGAAATTCTTATCCCCAATGTTCCTGTCATTTACTCCCCAGTGACAAATGCTGTTGGAAACAATAGCGAAACTCGATATCGTTTCGGCATAGTTTCTTTTTGCGTTTTTCTTTTACTGTTGCTTACTCTCTTCTTTTGTCATCTTCACTGCGAAGCCCAAAAGTCTAGTTGTGGTCTCATTTGTTGTGCTCTTATATCTCCATGGTATTTTCTATTTGCTTTGATTGAATTTATGTTGCTCACTTCTATATCTCGCGTTTGCGCTAATTCATGAACGACTTCAAATTTGGTTAGGAGAATACTCTGCCCCTTCCCCCGTTGACGCTTGCTGCCCTTGCGATTTCGCGCGATTTATAAAGAGGCGCATTCGTACTTGAACTCACACGAAATTTCTAAGCCTTAACTTTCAGTCGGAGTTTTACTCTGAAGCATCCGTTTCGTGCGAAAGTTTTGAAACCTGAAGCGTTGCAAGCAGATATCAGCAACTGGCACGTCACCTTCTCCGATGTCGCTCTGTCTCACTCGCTTCCCTTGCGAGCCACACGACTGTCTCAATCTGGTCTCAATCGCGGGTTCGACACACCCGTTGCTCATCTCAGCGTGCAGCTAACTGTCTTTAGAAATGAGCGTGAAGGAGCTGTGCATGGAATTTAAATCGCTTCTAATCTCAAAGTCGCAGAAAGCAGAACCCGAACGATACTTAGGCCTCGACGCAAACTGTAGGGCTTCCCCTATGCAGTGCTGAGGTCATCAAACCAGTTCCTGTGGATTGTAAATTGTTTTGCTGGTTGTATGTTAAATGGCAGCACATCTGACCAGTGCGAAGTCACCGGTTGAAGCGATGTCGATTTGAGATCGATTCTACTAAAGTCGATTCGACTCGGGATCTGTTTGACGCATCACTGTGTGTCACAAATTTTCTTTGAACTCAACCGACCAAAAATTTATGAAAACTTTTTTTTAAATATTTAACAAATAACTCGCTTTGTGTTCGTAACCGACATAACTTTCGTTCGGGGTAGTAAGCGTTTACTGCAACTTTGAATATGAAACGGTGACATACAGGTGCAGAAAAACTGCAGGTTCGTTGAGGCAGGTGCTGGTGCTGATGTGAGGGATTCGCTAAGAACACTGTTGATGTATTCAACAGCGCTGGTGATAAACTACAAGATAGGTGAATAAAACATTCTTTATTTGTGAATAGCATGGCTGAGAAAAACAAAGTTAAAGCAGAAGCAAATGTCGGAATCTATTACATTAGTTCCATAGTTCAGTTCTGATAAATATTAACGACGAACTAAAAAAAATGTGTCATGCTACCCTCTCTAAAATAATATTGCTGTTCCTTTCAGCAGCACTTTTTAAATATAAAAATAGAACTTTGACAAAAAAATAATTGCTTCTTACTGTAAAAAATATCGTTTGACCTTAATTTTAACAAATGTGTTTCTGTAATGCCCTCGCAAACAGACTTCGTACTTCCTAATTTATGTTGAAGGAAAGCAACAGATTAATTTTTAAAATTCGGCGAACAATTTCCAAAATTTCTGAACGACGAACGAAATCATCGATTAAATAAATGTGATCAACCTTCGATTCTCAGTATTGAGGTAACTTCCTTCAGCACTGATTGCAGGGGCATTATGGCACTCAAAAAATATGATCCACACATCTTATCTCGGAGTACTATTTTGCGTGGACTCACTCAATTTAAACACGTTTATCACAGATTTCGCTAGTTTTTTTTTTCAATACTCGCTACATACCAGTGAAAAATTGTTTATCGATCGAATCTACGTCGAAGTTCGAAAATTTTGCGGAAAATATCAGGAAGTTTCGAGGTCAATCCCCTTATCGGCGTGAAATCGACTTTGGTTTTTTCACTGGGAGATAGTTTCAGTTGTCTTGATCATAAAAGTATGAAAACTCAGAAGCATAAATTAAAAGTTCCATATCACAACTACCAATATTTAATGATAGCTTACATACTAAAAGCAGTCCAAATTGTAAGTAGCCTTACTGGAAGGGATCCATTGTAAGAGTCTTTCATGATGAGTTTATCTTAATAATTGTGCGAGATAAATGCGAACTAAGCGCGAGCTTATTCAAAAATTCTGCTAGCAGCTGCTATCGTTCGTTTCTTTTTTTTGTTGTGGTGATAATACGGCGTTAGTTTTTCATTCAATAAATAATGACTGTATGATACCTTGCAAGCCACATTACGGCTCACACATGCGATACTTATGTACAAAATGGATTTGAACAGACAAGTCGTGGTCTAAGGTACTACTACCCAATGACACGATGAGAGATATAAGAGCAAGTCGATACTGTTACAAGAAACAAAATAATTGGATTCGCACTTTATTGAAAAGGGCTAATAAAAATCACCCATTTCTATCTCTCGACCCCTACCCAAGCAGAACAGGAAAGTCCACAGGACGAATAAATGACGTCCAGAGGCCTTCCCTTTTTTTAAATTTCGATATCTTTTTTGACTTTAGTAGTTCAGCCCAGTAACTCAAAGTGTATTCGTAAACTCAATGTACTTCATCTATTCAGGGAAGCCCGTGTGGCAGTGTGAGATTGGAGGTCACCGCTAGGACAAGACGATTGTGTAGAGGCAGACAATTTCCTGCCCCTCGCACGGCCGGGGTCAGTTGGACACCGTCGGCAGGAAGAAGCGGTGCGCCTTGGTGTCGCGCGTGTGCTTGAAGGGGGATGGGTCCGCCGCCGCGGTGAGCTTGGCCGCCGGGCATGGCCCCACCACGCGGGGCTCGAACTCGGCCTTGTAGAGGGAGGTGACGCGAGTCGTCACGGAGCTGCTCGTGTCGCCGAGCATGATGTTGGACGCGTTGGCGCGTCGCGTCCCCATGTTGCGCTGGTTGATCTGCGCCGAGGACATGCCAGCCACGGGCAGGACGCCGCCGTAGGATCGGCCTTCGCTCTGGCCCTGCAATGGCAAAGAATGCATTTGTCACGTATGTGCAGCGATAAAAATTGGATGCGCGATGTTAATTTGACGACAAAAATTGATAGATAAGACGCAAATTTTTAAAATAAGCGATTGTCATCGGCGATTTTTAGATTCTTTAAGTAGATCATTGCCCTGCCTTTATCCCCGATCCATATTAATGTAAAAGAAACAACTGGCACCAAACTTCTATTACATCAACTGTCGTGGTTCATGAATTGTCTGCTAAAAGTTCTATAACTTTATTTTAGTTAGGCGGAATTTGATACTTCCTACTTGCATAGCTTTCATAGACTTCTCCTCGCTCATTATATCTCCAAATAAACCTGCATAAATCGTCATATTTTGCTATTATTTTAAAAAGCAAGTGCGCATCCTTTACTGTTCGCTATGTGGGCTCAAATCTGACCCTATATCTGTGCTTCGAGATTGGCGAGCTAAGTCTCTGAGCTTAGCCGGATCTTATTACTAAGGAAATCGGAAGAAGAGTGATGCTACTCACAATTATGCTTCCGCCAATGCGCAGCTGATCCTGCTGAATGCTGGACGACCAAGAACGGCGTTGATGAGTCTGCTGCGTCTGTTGTTGTTGTTGGCTTGACTGGCTCTGCACAACTTGCTGCCGCATCTGCTGAGATTGTTGCTGTTGGCTTGACTGGCTCTGCACGACCTGCTGCCGCATCTGCTGCGATTGTTGCTGTTGGCTCGTCTGGCTCTGCACTGTTTGTTGTCGCATCTGCTGCTCTTGTCGCAGTTGTTGTTCCTGCCGCATCTGCTGTTGGTACTCGTGGCGCATTTGTTGCTGGTACTCATGTCGCATCTGCTGTTCTTGACGGATTTGCTGCTGCTCGTGCCGCTGTTGCTGGCTGTGTTGTTCCTGCCGCATGTGTTGCTGGGTGTGGTGTTCCTGCCGCACATGTTGCTGGCTGTGCTGTTCCTGCCGCATTTGCTGCTGGCTGTGGTGTTCCTGCCGCTGGTGAATCGCGCAGTGCTGCTGCTCTTGTTGCTGGCGATGCATTGCGCTCAGGCTCTTGCGGTCCTGGCTTTGGGAGGAGCCGATGATGTACTGGCCGCTTTGGTCCAAGCTGCTAATGCTCTTCCTCTGGGCGGACGCCGCGGAGGAGCTCGTGTGCAGGGCTTCGGTGGAGCTCTGCACGCCCTTCCGGTGGAGTACTTGGTTGGACACGTCGGCAGCAGACGATGTGATGACATTCCGGCGCTGGTGGCCAGAGCCTGGTGATGATGTGGGGCTCTCCTGGAAACCCTCGCCGCTGAGAGCTTGCTTGAACTCACTACTGACTGCGTGAGTTTTCTGCCGCTGCTCCTGGTGAATCTGCTGGCTGGAGCTGGACTTGGTCACCTGGCTCGAAGACTCTGCAGATACCCTTTGCTGCGTGGTCTGAGCGCCCGCCGTTCTAGTCTCATGCTCAGAGCGAGTAGTGGTCACCTTCGTGCCGTCCGCCAACACTTTGGTATCAGTAGATGTCCGACTAGTTGTTTTCGAAGCAGCGTCTTGAGCTCTTGATGCCTTAGTTTCCATAGCAACAGTCTCCTGGCCGAGTGAAATCTGAGAGTCCATATGTCTCCGTGTAACCTGTGTCTTTGAAGGGGATTCGACTTTTTGAACAAAGCTTTCTTTACTTGTAGTTTTGGTCTCCATTTTACCTACCCCTACTTTCAGATGGTCTGCGTGTTTCTGAACCTCAGCCCTTTCTCCCTTGGTGACCTTGAACTCTGACTGTAATGTTGTTTCCGCCTGAAATGAGCCACCAACTTTCAAATTGTCCTCTGGTTTGCGCACTGGTGCACGTTCTCCCTTTGTGGGAGTGAAATCAGTCTTTGCTCGGCTCTCAAAACTACCCTCCATTTTGAGGTTATCTTGGTGCTTGATTACTTCTACACGTTCAGCACGGCCAACATGTGTCACCTCCCGCGTAGCAAAGTCTCCCTCCATTTTAAGGTTATCTTGGTGCTTGATTACTTCTACACGTTCACCACGGCCAACGTGTGTCACCTCCCTCTTAGCAAAGTCTCCCTCCATTTTGAGGTTATCTTGATGCTTGATTATTTCTACACGATCTCCACGGCCAACATGTGTCAGCTCCCTCTTAGCAAAATCGCCCTCCATTTTTAGATTGTCAGGGTGCTTAACAATCGGAGCACGGCCACCTGGACCACACGGTGACTTCTGAGGTCGGTCAAATTCTCCTTCCATTTTCAGATTGTCAGGTCTCTTGACGATTTGTGCACGATCTGGCTTCCCAGGCGTATCCTTGCTCGGACGATCGAATTCGCCTTCCATTTTCAAGTTGTCTGGATGTTTCACGATTGGAGCTCGTCCCCCAGGACCAACTGGAGACTTTTGAGGTCGATCGAAATCACCTTCCATTTTGAGGTTATCGGGGTGCTTCACAATAGGAGCTCGTCCGCCGGGACCTACTGGAGACTTCGGAGGGAGGTCGAAATCACCCTCCATTCTGAGATTGTCAGGGTGTTTGACAATAGGTGCGCGTCCTCCAGGACCTACTGGCAACTTTTGTGGTCGGTCGAAATCGCCCTCTAATTTTAGGTTGTCTGGTCGTCTTACAATTTCAGCACGATCTGGTTTTCCAGGCCTTTCCTTCAGAGGCCTGTCAAAGTCACCTTCAAGCTTTAAGTTGTCGGGATGCTTGATGATTGGAAGCCTTTCTCCTGGAACAACATTTTCCTTGTCAGGACGCTCAAAGTCACCTTCCAGTTTCAGGTTGTCGGGATGTTTGACAATAGGAGCACGACCACCTGGCCCGACGGGACCCTTTTGAGGCCTGTCAAAGTCACCTTCAAGCCTCAGATTATCTGGATGTTTGATAATATTTGCACGCTCACCTTTGCCTGGCTTTTCTTTAAGGGGACGCTCGAAGTCTCCTTCGGGTTTAAGATTATCGGGTCGCTTTACTATTGGTGCTCTCTCCCCTTTCTTGACCTCTTCTCTTTCTCGTTTTACAAAATCTCCCTCAGGCTTGAGGTTGTCTGGGTGCTTGACTATCGCAGCCCTCTCACCCTTCTTTACCTCCACACGCTCACGCTGCACAAACTCGCCCTCTATCTTCAGGTTGTCTTCATGGCGGTGGATCTCTGAGCGCTCGCCACGCACAGCTACGTAATCATCCCTTCTCTGCATATTCCACTCGCCTTCCATGCGCAGGTTGTCCTCGTGTCGTACTTGTTCCCTCCTCTCCGCCATGGAGTGTTTATATTCGTCACTTGTTCGAGTTGCTGTGAACTCAGCCTGTTCAACTCGTAGATTGTCCTCGTGACGCACCGCCTTCGTCCTCTCGGTTTTGACAACCTGGTAATCATCCCTCGAGTGATGGTCGACGAAGTCTCCTTCCATACGCAGGTTGTCTTCGTGCTTAACAATTGTTGCCCGTTCCGCTGGCCGCGCAGGTACAAGCTCGCGCTTCGTAAATTCGCCCTCAGGCTTCAAGTTGTCTGGATGTTTTACGATCGGTGCCCGTTCTCCCGGTTTAACTGGAATTTTTTCGCGCTTTGCAAACTCTCCCTCTGGCTTCAAGTTGTCAGGATGCTTAATAATAGGAGCACGTTCGCCTGGTCTGACCGGAGATTTTTCACGCTTCGCGAATTCACCCTCCGGTTTTAGGTTGTCAGGATGTTTGACAATTGGAGCTCTTTGTCCTGGACGAACAGGCTCTCGCTCGGGCCGTTCAAACTCACCCTCTGGTCGCAAATTATCTGGATGTTTGAATATAGGTGCCCGCTCGCCCTTCTTAATCTCTTCCCTTTCCCTCTGTGCAAAGTCTCCTTCTGGTCTCAGGTTATCGGGATGCTTGACTATTGGAGCGCGCTCTCCAGGTCGAACTGGCTCCTTTTCTGGGCGCTCAAATTCACCTTCTGGCTTCAGATTGTCGGGTCGCTTGATTATTGGAGCTCGTTCGCCCTTCTTAATTTCTTCGCGTTCACGCTGTGCGAAGTCTCCCTCTGGCTTTAAGTTGTCAGGGTGCCTCACGATTGGTGCTCGCTCTCCCGGGCGCACTGGCGTCCTCTCTCTCTTTGTGAACTCGCCTTCGGGCTTCAAGTTATCTGGGTGCTTCACAATGGGCGCGCGTTCTCCTGGTCTGACTTCTTCTGGCTTTGGTCTCTCAAATTCGCCCTCTGGCCTGAGATTGTCTTGAGGCTTCACTGCCTTCGGCCTTTCGCCAGGAGTAACCGGCAACACCTTCGGTCTTTCGAACTCTCCTTCAGGCCTAAGATTGTCAGGATGCTTGACTATTGCAGCCCGTTCACCAGGTTTTACAGGAGTCTTCTCACGTTGGGCGAACTCACCCTCAGGCTTTAGGTTATCAGGGTGCCTGATTATTGGTGCTCGTTCACCTGGTTTGACTGGTGTATGTTCCCTTTTTGCAAACTCGCCCTCTGGTTTAAGATTGTCGGGATGTTTTATAATAGGCGCTCGTTCACCTGGTTGCACAGGGGTGTGCTCTCTCTGCGCAAAGTCTCCCTCCGGCTTGAGGTTGTCGGGGTGCTTGACAATTGGTGCTCGCTCCCCGGGCTGCACTGGAGTGTGCTCTCGCTTGGCAAAATCTCCTTCCGGTTTAAGGTTGTCGGCATGCTTGATAATGGGAGCTCTTTCACCTTTCTTCACTTCCTCTCTCTCCCGCTGAACGAAGTCGCCCTCTGGCCGTAGATTGTCGGGATGCCTGATGATGGGAGCTCTTTCACCTGGTCGCACAGGTTCACGTTCTCTCTGTGCAAAATCTCCCTCAGGTTTCAAATTGTCCGGGTGACGAACAATTGGCGCCCGTTCTCCAGGCTTCACTGGTGTTTGTTCACGCTTTGCGAACTCACCCTCGGGTCGTAGGTTGTCTGGATGCCTAACAATCGGTGCTCGCTCCCCCGGCCTGACCTGCTCTGGTTCAGGACGTTCGAACTCACCCTCGGGTTTCAAGTTATCTTGTGGCCTAACTGCCTTAGGTCTTTCGCCTTGTGCCACAGGTAAGGGCTTGGGCCTCTCAAACTCTCCCTCTGGTTTTAAGTTATCTGGGTGACGTACTTGTGTGACTTTTTCAGCCTTCACGTATCTGTAATCGTCACTGGATCGTGAGTCATAGAA
Organism: Aptinothrips rufus; assembly: GCA_902196195.1. NCBI lineage: Eukaryota > Metazoa > Arthropoda > Insecta > Thysanoptera > Thripidae > Aptinothrips > Aptinothrips rufus. Next base: position 9,323 of record CABIKL010000444.1, read on the forward strand.
CTCTGCATGCTCCACTCGTAAGTTGTCTTCATGGCGGATAGTCTGGCTTCTCTCACCTATGACCATCTTGTAGTCATCTCTGGATTGGTGGTCTATGAATTCACCCTCAGTGCGCAAGTTGTCTTGGCGAATGGTCACTTCCATGCGCTCGCCTCGCATACCAGTGTAATCATCTCGACTTCTTGTAACGGTGAATTCTCCGCCCGTCTTGAGGTTGTCTTCATGCCTGATGATTGGTGCTCTCTCTCCGGGCTGAACAGGAACCAGCTCCCGCTTGGTAAAGTCACCCTCAGGTCTCAAGTTGTCGGGATGTTTGACAATGGCTGCCCGTTCTCCGGGCTTAACAGGTGTTTGCGCTCTTTTTGTGAACTCGCCTTCTGGTTTAAGATTATCAGGATGTCTCACGATAGGAGCCCTTTCTCCCGGACGAACTGGTTCGAGTTCACGCTGAGCAAAATCGCCCTCCGGTCTCAAGTTGTCTGGGTGCCTGACAATGGGCGCCCTCTCACCAGGTCGAACTTTCTCCTTCTTAGGTCTCTCAAACTCGCCCTCTGGCCTCAGATTGTCTTGGGGTCTGACAGGCTTAGGCCTTTCTCCTGGACTAACCTTTTCAGGTGCATGGCGAACGAATTCACCCTCCGGGCGGAGGTTATCGGGATGTTTGACAGGCGTCACTCGCTCAGCAGGGTGAACAGGTTGCAGCTCCCGGCGAGCGAACTCTCCTTCGGGTTTTAGGTTGTCTGGGTGCTTTATGATGGGCGCACGCTCACCCTTCTTGACCTCTTCACGTTCACGTTGCACGAAGTCGCCCTCTGGACGAAGGTTGTCAGGATGTCTTATAATCGGGGCCCTTTCACCTGGACGTACAGGAGTTCTCTCACGCTGAGCGAAGTCACCTTCTGGTCGCAGATTATCTGGATGCTTCACAATCGGAGCTCGTTCACCAGGTCGGACTGGTTCTTGCTGGGGGCGTTCAAACTCGCCTTCCGGACGAAGATTGTCCTGTGGTCTCACTTGTTGAGGCCGCTCACCCGGTCTAATAGGCTCAACCACGCGACGTGCAAAGTCACCCTCTGGCTTTAAGTTGTCCGGGTGTTTCACTATTGGTGCCCGTTCACCCAAATGCACTGGCTGCCGTTCGCGCTGAGCGAAGTTTCCCTCAGGTCGCAAATTGTCAGGGTGTTTAACTATGGGCGCTCTCTCGCCAGGACGGACAGGTTCAGGGTGAGGTCGTTCGAACTCGCCTTCTGGTCGAAGGTTGTCCTTCGGCCTCACTGGCTTCGGTCGCTCACCCGGACTCACTCTTTCTGGTTCGGGGCGAACGAACTCTCCTTCCGGCCGAAGGTTGTCCGGGTGCTTCACAGGAGTAACTCTTTCGGCTGGGCGGACGGGTTCCAGTTGACGCTTCGTGAATTCACCCTCCGGGCGTAGGTTGTCAGGGTGCCTTACAATTGGCGCTCGTTCGCCTGGGCGCACTGGAGTATGTTCACGTTTAGTGAAGTCTCCCTCCGGTCTGAGATTGTCGGGATGCTTCACGATAGGTGCTCGCTCGCCAGGGCGCACGGGCTCTGGGGTATGCCTCTCAAACTTTCCTTCGGGCCTTAGGTTGTCCTTTGGCTTTATTGCCTTCGGCCGCTCTCCTGGAGTTAGCTGTTCAACCACTCGCTGTGTGAACTCACCCTCCGGGCGCAGATTGTCCTCATGTCGGACTTGTGTGACTCGTTCAGCTCTCTGATATCTATAGTCATCAATAGACCGAGAGTCATAAAATTCTGACTGCTCAACTCGCAGATTGTCTTCGTGTCGGATGGTTTGCCTTCTTTCACCGGCCGTGCCACGATACTCGTCGCTTGAGCGATACTCTGTGAATTCGCCCTCTGTGCGGAGGTTGTCCTCACGAATAGTTACCTCCATTCGCTCACCTCGCATTCCTGCGAAATCGTCACGAGTGCGAGCAACTGTGAACTGGCCCTCAGAACGAAGATTGTCCGTATGTTTCACAATCGGGGCTCTTTCACCTGGTCTTACTGGCACAAGCTCTCGCTTTGTGAACTCACCCTCAGGGCGCAGGTTATCTGGGTGTTTGACGATGGGTGCTCGTTCTCCTGGGCGAACTGGCTCCGCCTTAGGTCTTTCGAACTCTCCCTCTGGCCGTAGGTTGTCTTGAGGTCTGACCGGCTTGGAGCGTTCGCCGGGTCTTACTGGCTCAATTTCCCTGCGAGCGAAGTCTCCCTCGGGACGAAGGTTGTCAGGGTGCCTCACAATTGGCGCTCGCTCACCGGGATGAACGGGTTGCCTCTCTCGTTGAGCGAAGTCACCCTCTGGACGAAGATTGTCCGGGTGCTTCACAATTGGTGCTCTCTCACCTGGATGAACGGGTTGCCTCTCTCGTTGAGCAAAGTCGCCCTCTGGACGAAGGTTGTCAGGGTGCTTCACAATTGGTGCTCTCTCACCTGGATGAACGGGTTGCCTCTCTCGTTGAGCGAAGTCACCCTCAGGACGAAGATTGTCCGGGTGCTTCACAATTGGCACTCTCTCACCGGGATGAACGGGTTGCCTCTCTCGTTGAGCGAAGTCACCCTCAGGACGAAGGTTGTCTGGATGTCGCACAATAGGAGCCCTCTCACCCGGTCGCACAGGCGTCCGCTCCCTCTGAGCGAAGTCTCCTTCAGGACGCAGGTTGTCAGGATGTTTGACAATTGGTGCACGCTCGCCAGGGCGCACAGGCTCTTGGCGTGGTCTCTCGAACTCACCTTCTGGATGAAGGTTATCTCTTGGCCGAACGGCCTGTGGGCGCTCTCCCGGCCTCACTGGCTCTCTCTCGCGGCGGGTGAAGTCCCCTTCGGGTCTCAAGTTGTCGGGATGGCGGACGATAGGGGCCCGTTCTCCTGGCCTCACTGGCTCTCGCTCGCGTTGAGGGAAGTCTCCCTCCATTCGTAGGTTGTCTGGATGTTTGATGATCGGCATCCTTTCACCTCGGCGAACAGGTTCAGCTTCTGGCCGCTCGAACTCTCCCTCAGGACGCAGGTTATCTTTTGGTCTCACGGGTTTTGGACGATCCCCCCGGCCGACTGGCTCCGGCGTACGTTTAGTGAACTCGCCTTCCGGTCTCAGATTATCCGGGTGTCTGACAATAGGTGCACGTTCTCCATAAGGGGCTGGTGCACGCTCTCTCTGTGGGAAGTCTCCCTCTAGCTTGATGTTATCGGGGTGCTTCACGATCGGAGCTCTGTCTCCTGGTCCGTACGGCTGCGGAGTGGGCCTTTCAAATTCACCCTCAGGGCGAAGGTTATCTTGCGGCCTCACAGGCTTCTGGCGTTCCCCTGGTCGAACAGGTTCGAGTGTTCGTTTCGTGAAGTCGCCCTCCGGTCTCAGATTGTCCGGGTGTCTGACAATAGGTGCACGTTCTCCATAAGGGGCTGGTGCACGCTCTCTCTGTGGGAAGTCTCCCTCCAACTTGATGTTGTCAGGATGCTTCACTATCGGAGCCCTGTCGCCTGGTCCATATGGCTGTGGTGTTGGTCTCTCAAACTCGCCCTCGGGACGCAGGTTATCTTGTGGCTTTACGGGTTTTGGACGCTCACCTCGTCGAACAGGTTCGGGAGTTCGTTTAGCGAAGTCACCTTCAGGTCTCAGATTGTCAGGGTGTCTGACTATGGGGGCACGCTCACCGTATGGGGCTGGCTCCCGCTCTCTCTGCGGGAAATCTCCTTCAAGTTTGTTATTGTCAGGATGCTTTACGATTGGTGCCCTGTCGCCTGGTCCGTATGGCTGCGGTGTGGGCCTTTCAAATTCACCCTCAGGGCGAAGGTTATCTTGTGGCTTCACAGGTTTTTGGCGTTCTCCTGGTCGAACTGGTTCGAGGGTTCTTTTCGTGAACTCACCCTCTGGCCGCAAGTTGTCTGGATGTCTGACAATAGGTGCTCGTTCTCCGTAAGGAGCTGGTGCACGCTCTCTCTGGGGAAAGTCTCCCTCCAACTTGATGTTGTCAGGGTGCTTCACGATAGGGGCTCTGTCACCAGGTCCATACGGCTGTGGCGTAGGCCTGTCAAACTCACCCTCAGGGTGAAGATTGTCTTTTGGTTTTACGGGTTTTGGCCGATCGCCCCGTCGAACCGGCTCAGGCGTGCGCTTTGCAAATTCGCCTTCAGGTCTCAAATTGTCCGGATGTTTGACTATGGGTGCACGTTCGCCATAAGGGGCGGGCTCACGCTCTCTCTGCGGGAAGTCTCCCTCTAACTTGATATTGTCAGGGTGTTTGACAATAGGGGCCCTCTCCCCAGGTCCATAGGGCTGTGGTTTCGGCCTCTCGAACTCACCCTCAGGGCGCAGATTGTCCTGCGGTTTCACCGGCTGAGGCCTATGCCCAGGACTCACACGTTCTCGTTGTGGTCTTACGAATTCACCCTCTGGCTTGAGATTGTCTTTGGGCTTCTTCACTTCGGCCCGCTCTCCTTTGACGGGGCTGAAATCCCTTTTCGGTCTCTTTTCAAATTCACCCTCCGGCTTGAGGTTGTCCTTCGGCTTCTTGACTTCGTAGCGCTCCCCTTTGACCACCTTGTAGTCGTCCCTCGACCTGGCGGTGGTGATCTCCCCCTCAATGCGCAGGTTGTCGTGGTGCCTCTTCTGAGCCTGCCGCACGTCCTGTGTGACGGCGCGGTACTCCTCGGCACTCGTCGTCTCGAAGTGCCGCTCGCCGTCCTGCTTGGTCCAGGTGCGCCGTCGCTTGGGCGTCTCCTTCTCGGCCGTCTTGTGCGTGAACTCGGTCCGCGAGGAGGACTCGAACGTCATGCTGCCCTCCGTCGTCAGGTTGTCCCTCCTCCTCTTCACCTCGGCGCGAGACGTCACCTGCTGCCCCGTGAACGCCTCGGAGCTGCTTGTTGACGTCGTGAACTCGCCAGTCGTCACCAGGTTGTCCGAACGCTTCTTCGGCTTCTCCGGCTTCACAGCCCATCGCTCGGGGAAGTCCTCCTGGCTCTGTGTCACTCCCTGAAAAGAATAGAAGGTCAGGTTGAATAATGAATACTCCGCGTGTAAAGCGTCTTGCATCAGTGCTAGGACAAGAAGAATCTATCTGCTTCATGTTGTCGAAAGTTGGGTCGAAACGACGTCGATTCGAAATCATTTCGATGCAAATTTCGTCGATTCGAATTTGTATCGAAATCATTGCGTTTTTATTTTTCACTGGGTTGGCATTGATGAGGTACGCTGTTATGACTAAAGGATATCGTGTTTTTTGTGTTTATGCAACCTTATTTATTAAGTAAACAAATAGGGGAATGTTTAAAAAAAAATTGTTGAGTTTGTAACTAGAATTAGTAACAAATTTCGAATGTTTGTTACTAATTCTTAAAAAATTTCTGAGTGCTGAAAAGAAGTTTTTCGGCATTTTGAGTTTTGATTGCCTGACTCGCCTGACCCTCTTGGTTTGCACGGTTATTTCTGTCTGACACTCGGACTCACGTGGAAAGTGCCCCCCACGGTGAGGTTGTCCTGGCGGCGCTGTGTCGACTCCGTCCTCGTCACTTGCTGGAACTCCTTGAACTCGGAGCGGCTCGTCGTCTCCGTGGTCAGGTCGCCCTCCAGCTTGGTCCAGGTGTTGCGTCGGATCATCCGGGGCCGCTCGGTCATCTCGCCGGTGAACTCCAGCTGCTTTGTTGTGATACCTGCACGTCAGTACGCGATCTATTAAGCAGGCTATTAAGCAGAGGCAGGACATCGGTTGGACCAGAATCCAACTGTAATTTTTTCATGATAACTGCAGCCCAGTTGGAATGATTAGAGCACATAGATTTCACGAGGTTTACACAAAACGGAATCTTAAAAATGGAATAGAAATGGTTTAATGCATGTTTTGAGCGACACACTGTTAAAAAAATACCAGTTTTGGGGAGTCCTTACCGAGATTCAGGGGAGAAGTAACATCAGTTTTGTCGAGAGTTTTGTTATTTTCGGGGCTCATTTTGAGAGCCATACCAAAATGATCGGGACACCCTCACATGCGTTTCTGCATAATCCTCAAAATGTGCCCTCAAAATATCAAAACTGGTGGTACGTCACCCCTGTTTCTCGGGAGGGGCTCCCCAAAACAAGTATTTTTTCTTACTGCGTACTTTCATATCACAAATTATGGCAGTTTACGTGACCTGGTCAAAAATTACTAGAAAAGAACCATGGTAATTAGGAATAATCATAGTTTTACAATTTTCATTAAAAACTTATAATAAAACTACAGGAATTCTAAAATGTGCTCGTCTACCATCTCACTCACCCTCGAATGCTCCCTCTGTTCGCAGATGATCCTCGTGCCTGCGGACCTCGGCTCGCTCTCCCCTGGTCGCCGTGAAGTCCGTGAGTATCGTCCTCTGTCCGGTGAACTCTCCCTCGGGTTTGAGGTTGTCGCTCGGTTTGATGGGTTTGGGTCGCTCGCCGGGACTCACCTTGGACTGGGAGGGTCGGTCGAAGTCACCCTCCAAGCGAAGGTTGTCCGGGTGCTTGATAGGTGCTAACCTCTCGCCAGGGCCAGCAGGGGTGAGCTCCCGCTTGGCGAACTCACCCTCGGGCTTCAGGTTATCGGGGTGCTTCACTATCGGCATCCTCTCACCGCGTCTTACTGGGGACAGCTCACGCTTCGCGAAGTCTCCCTCTGGCCGGAGGTTATCGGGACGTTTCACAATAGGCGCCCTTTCCCCAGGACCGAACGGGGTGAGTTCCCGCTGAGCGAAGTCTCCCTCTGGTCGGAGGTTATCCGGCCGCTTGACGATTGGTGCTCGTTCACCAGGACCATACGGAGCAAGCTCGCGTTTGGCGAAGTCTCCCTCTGGTCGTAGATTGTCGGGGTGCTTGACAATCGGCATCCTCTCACCGGGACGAACTGGTGACACTTCTCTCTTCGCGAACTCCCCTTCCGGTCGGAGATTGTCCTGGGGTTTCTTGACAGGGGCGCGCTCCCCTCTGGTTGCCCATTCATTCCTTCTCTCTCCTGTGAAATCTCCCTCGAGGTGGAGGTGGTCTTCATGATGATATCTGCAACGAAAAGCATTCTGTCTATTTCGTGTTGTTATCGTAACGATTCAGTGGAATGACGACTCGACTAACTTTCGACATCTCAATGAGTTCGCGACTGACTGAAAGATTTCGTGATTACGTGATTAGTCTTCTTTAAAGCAAGCAGGTTGACTTCTGATTTGGTGTTGACGAGCTCACCTTGTCTGCCGCTCGGCCCTCTTCTCGTCGTAGTCTTGCCGGTAGGCGGTCTCGGAGGGGATGGTGCCGTCGGGCAGGGTGAGCTGCGTGTGCAGCCGCTGCAGCCGCGGCCGGTCCACCTCGTGCAGGTCCCAGGCGTGGTACGCCTCCTTGGCGTGGGTCACGGACTCGAAGGAGGTGTCCGTGGGCTTGAGGGGGCTCACCTCCTGGCCGCCGGTGTGGGGGCAGCGATGTCGCCTGCAACAGGATGACACAAAGTCATGGGCTGTTCAGAAAAAAAAAAGTATTCTGGTGAATCGAACCCAAAAATCAAGGGTAACAACTTGAGGTTATTTTGAGACCTATTTCACAATGACGCAGGTCACTATGCACTGGCCTGTTTTGGAGAAAGTCTCAAAAATTTTGTACCCTTGGTTTCTTGTTCGGGTTTCTCCAGAATCTGCTGGGTTTTGGTTTTACAGTGTGTCCATAAACCACATGATTGCGCGCCCTTTAATTTGCGTCTCGTATGCACTGTTACTGTTTCTATAATCCGAACACCTAAAGTTACCGTAAAAAATTTAAAGCGAAGGAAAGCAATATTAGTTGATTCGTTGTTCTAAGGCTGACCGCAGGCTAACTCCCAACGCGCTGCTACCTGCCCGCTAGAGGTGGTAAATGCCAGAGTCAGTGGTCACTATCTGAGGGTGCTTCCGCCCCGCACTGCGACAGGCCGGAGCATGACAGTTCAATGGCCCCATGCGTGCCTCGGCACGCGTGACATCGAACGGCGGAGGCACGGGGAGGATCAATAGGGAACGGTAGCAGAAGGTGGTCGAACCGCGAGAGTTCAAAGAGGTGCCGCTTATGTACCGAAGGGGCGTTTTCACCATTAGGCCTGATTTGCAGTCCACTATAAAATACGTTATTGTCACTTTACCTACGCCCCCCCCCCCCCCCCCCCGCCCCGGTCTCCCCCCCCCCCTCTCCGTCAGGGGATTTGTCAGGATCATGGTAAACGCGCCGAGACGCTCGACAAGCAGCACTTGATTGAAGCGCGAGCAAGCAGAGGAAGTAAGGCGAGGTTCGACATTTCGTTACTCCTGCCCCGCCCTTCCCCCTTCCAACTATGCTCTACCTGCCGGTTCATGGCCTTGAGCCCTTGAGGGCGGCACTTGTGCCCTTTCAGAAAGTCAAAAGCGCTGGGCCGTGCATCCTAATCTAGATTGGAATAAATAAGCCGTAGAAGGCCAGGCAGAAGGTTAGAGTTGGGGCAGGTCAGGCACTAAGGGAGGGAAGGATGCACTGTAAAAAGAAATACTAGTTTGGGGGGCACTTCCCGAAAAACGGGATTGAAGTAGCACCACTTTCCAAAAATTTTGGGCTCGTTTTGAGGATTATGTGAGGATTTCAGAGCGTTCCCATTCTTTTGGTATAGCTCTCAAACTGACCCCCCAAAAATTAAGAATCTGGTGTTACTTCTCTCCTCTTTCTCGGACCCCTATGGGGGTCCTAAAACAGGTATTTTTTTTATTTACAATAGTCACGATCTCTTCACTTCGTGACGCGAGCAGTTGCTTTGACAGTTCTCTGCGAAGGGGCGAAACCAGCCTGCTTACGATTCCCTTTGAGCCTGTGACTGGCGGCCACACAGAGCGCCTGTGGGGTAGGCCTTCCCGCGATGCAGCCTTGCATCGCTTCGTGGATGGTTGCCTTCCCGCCAGGGGCCATTAGAGGAAAATGCTTTCAAAGTAATCGCTTTTCGGGCCTGCTGCGTCCTTCTCCTTCTCTCATTGCAACTCAATTACTGTCAGTAGTATCTCGGGACGGACCGAACCTCAACCTCACCAGTGCACCGTGACGTACTCGAGTGACTCGGATGACGAGCTGTCGTCGCCGGCCTCCTCGTCGCCGAGCTCCTCCTCGGTGTAGATGGTCCTGGCGGGGATCACCACCCGGTAGACTTGTACCGCCGACGCCATGCGTCTGCCCTCCACCCTCTTCAGCGGGCTTCAACGACGAGTACGTTCACAAAGTCAGTGAAGTGTGCAGGCTTGAAGAGTTAAGTTCTGGTCTCGGACATCGACCTCCTTGGCTTCACGAACAATAAGGTTATAGGTCCGAGCAAACCTGCCCCTCGGCGGACGCCCCCCCCCCCCCTGAGCCCTCCCCTGACCGCCCCCCCTTGGCTGCCCCCCTGGCCGCGGACACGAGGTTGATCCTCTGCCTGTGGAGCAGCACCTCGATGACGACCAGGGCGTCGAGACGCCGACGCCAACCCATGCCTCACTGCTGGCAGCGAGCGACTGGCCACGGGGCACCGGCCCGCACCTGCCCACCCCCGCTGCGCCGCCCCCAGCAGCGCGAGGGGTGGGGGTGGGGGTGGGGTTGGTGGGACGCCAAAGGTCGCCGACACCGGGGGGCCGCGCCGGCCGCACGGTGCCCGACAGACCGGCGCGGGGAGCCCGCCACACAGAGACTATGAGAGAGAGAACTATCATCATGACAGCTCTCTCGGCACAGTGGTTGGTAAAATCGGAACTCTCAGGTGCCGTCCACAAATTACGTGACGCAAATTTATTAGCGTTCTTGTTCTTGCCTCTTTTTTGTTGTTGCCAGCCTTCCCTAAGTCAACATCTTGGCCCGTCACGTAAGATCAGACCGAGCACCAGGCCGCCTTTTTTCCCCTCAATTAGCGTTATGTAATTTATGGACGATCTCTTATGCAATCCTGCCACTAGCCGGACATTTGTTTCCCCTCACGAGAGCTGAGGCCTGGCGGCCTGGCGGCCTGGCTCGGTGCCAGAAGCCATTGAACCGCACGTCGCCGTGGTATCGAGTCTCCCTCAGTAGTCTCTCTACCTCGGACAACGGAAGGGGAATCGATGGACATATCGCTACGTAGCGGCGTAGCGCTCGTCAGCTCTGAACACCTAACAATTATTGCAATCAGATGTCCCAAATATGTCCCTACAGCGTAGTCACAGTACAGAGCACAGAGCGCGCTTAGCATTGTCGCGAGCATAGTGAATCTTTGAAGTTTATTGCTATTTAATGACGTTCTTTGAACACAGTTTCAAAGATTCAAGAGATTTTAGATATTTGCGGTTAGGTTAGTGCTGCTTTGCGGCCAGGTCAGAAATAATAATCTGAAGAGCAGGTGCCAACCCTCTGCAGGCAGGCCGGGCCGACTTAGACCTTCAAGCGTCTGTTTTAAAATAAGGAACGCATCGCAGCGGCGGGCTGAGATCACTCTCTTCAGAAATAAAAAGAAAACACGCGCTCTGTTTTTGGTCGATTAGGAACCTACGGTCAACCAGGACGCACTAGGCTTTATGCAGATGGAGCTGGCTCCACGGAAATAAAATTTCTTTTAAATGTATAGCAAACTTCGACATTTCACGGTAATAAACCGGATCGAAATGAACTGTATGGGAAATTTTCTAACTTCAATTATCAATTCATTCAATTATCTTACAATTGGGAACTGTGACAACAGATCCTTATGTCAGTCCTACAACATTAGTGACGAGGGATTCTTCATTTATCTGTAGTAGAAATAAATGTAGAAATTTGTCGTCACAGTGACAAGTAAAAAGTTCACAAGTGCAGTCACGCAGCGTGGTTTGCTGCGTATCCTGTACAATGACCTCAGTGCCTCCCATCTCCTCACGTCGTCCGCCGGCCTCCGCGTCCAGCAGAAAGACAGCGGCCAGCGGCCGTTCCCACTCAACAGGCCAGACCGTCGCACTTCCGTTGTTTGCACGCCGGACACCCACTTCCTAGGGACCGTCCGTAAGCCCTCCCGCTGAGAATGCCTTGTTTGCTCCAAGGATCGCCGGTAACTTTGCGTGTCTTCTCCGTGTCGTGTAAAATTAGGGGTCGCGCCTATCCAGTATGTTTTTACGCGGACTGCGATATCAAAGTTACCTTCAATTTCTCGCAATTAATTTAAATAATATAACCAATCTAGGCGGTAGCGAATCTCTTTGGCATGGATTGCTCTCCTAGCGCTGATCTATTCACATTGCAGCGTGCACGAGTATCGAAAGTGAAAATTGAGTGCTTTGCCAATTCTTCACGTGATCTAGGCATATATAGCCCGATCTTGGGCCCGATGCAAGTAGCTAGAACTTGGAGGGAGCTGGGCCATGTGGGGCTGAATCACGTGACGGTGTAGCCGACTCTCAGCACCCTCCAGTCCTTCTCCAATGCTGGAGCGGCTCTGGATTGATGCTGGAGCTGGGCAGGAGTGATGCTGGAGTGAAGCTGCAGCGGTGCTAGAGTGATGTTGGAGTGATGCTAGTGATGCTGGAGTGATGCTAGTGATGCTGGAGTGACACTGGAGCGGTGACAGGCTTGCTGTGGCCCCGGCCGCCGCTCTCCATATTAGGCGCGGTCGCGGACCAGGCGCAGTCATTGGTCGGCAGCCAACCCTGCCCCTCCCTCCCCCTCTCCTAGGGAGCGTCGCGGGGGGGGGGGGGGGGGGGGGAGACGAGTCGGTGAGCGACCCGCCTCACGGACGGACTGGAGCACGCGTCACGTTCAACAGGTCGTGGTGCAATCGACTGCAGCCAAGACGACTTCGCGGTCATAAAGGGGATCGGACGAGCACCGCCTGACGGGGACTCTTTGTGGACGAGGTGTTTGATGGCGAGGCGGCCGGCGGCGGCGTCCCATCCCGCCTGATATCGGGGCCAATAATTACAACGAGCGTCTCCGCAGGCGGGGCTGCAACCCGTCTGCCGCGGTCCAGTAACGAAAAGGTGGAGAAAATAGGGACTGAGAGCGCCGTTAGGGTAGGCAACCAGACGAGCGCGATGCACGCGAGTCCGGCGGCCTGCCTACCGCGCCGGGCGTCCCAGTGCCGAGCTGTCAGCAGGCTGCCAGCAGGCGCTGCCCGGTGCAGGGCGATGAGGTTATCGTTAACAGTAACTGTACACGACTGAACAATCGCTAAAAGTGACCGTACGCAACTGTAGAATCGTTAAAAGTAACTTTACACAACTGTACAATTGGTAAGAGTAACTGTACACAAAATCGTTCAAACTGTACACAACTGTAGTGCAATCATTCAAAGTAACTGTACACAACTGTACGATTGTTCAAAGTGACTGCACACATCTTGAGGCGAGAGGAGAGGGGGGCGGAGGGCAGAGTCCAGACGTGGCGTCGTGTCAGAGTCAACACCCGCGAAGAGACGATAGTGCTAACAGCGGGCGAAACTGAGAAACGCACGCGTGCAAATCGACAGCTGCTGCTGCTGCTGCTCTCTGGTCAGGTGTCACGTGTTAGTTGTGGATGCAGAGCGGGCCGGTCATAATTACAGGAACTGTTCGTCACGAGTGGGGATGACCAGCGTCCCCATTTGACTGCAGCTGCGGATCCAAAACAACACTGCATTCAATCGAAATGCGTTATAGTTGCAGTGTGATCCACTAGCAGAACAAAGTTCTTCTTAAAAGTTTACATGCGTTCTTGTGCTCTGGATTTCATACAGGATTTTGACCTCAATTTGACGTTTATTGCCGTTTGAGAAGTGACGTTCCTTGGTTTGCGAAAGAGGCTAGTCTGTGAAGCACTTGCAATAACATCGACCGGTGTGGGAGGCGCGGCACACCTCGGCATGTGAGTCACCAACAGGACAGTCCGGCCTGAGCTACGGGGGCGGCTGGCTCACTCCTGCTTCCTCTAAAACTGCAGTAACCTCCTCTTACACGCTTCAACTTCCACAAATCAAAATGCAATCATTATTTGTTTGATAGAAGCGGAGCTTTCTTAAAGCATTGCTTTGCCCTGTTTCCAAATTGATGTTTTGTCGTTTGCAATCATCTATCGATTTCTGGCATATTCGAAATTGCCGAAAAATGGGACAGAATCCTCAAAATGTTATTGAGATGTGTTCCTACAGATTTCAGAGTTAACCCGGTCCGATGTATTACAGTGTGAGCCTTGCCTACGCTTTTCAAGTCTTGTGTAAACACGGCAGTAGGCCCGCTGGCCACTGAGCCCCAACAGGTAGGCGGGGAGAGAGGGACTCAAGGGAAGAGAAGTTGTATCGCCACGTGACCTGCATGTCCATTTCCCAGAAAAAAAATCCAGATTCTGGGGCAACCGTACCTAGAAATCAAAGTGAAAAATATTTTTTTGATGACCAGGAGGCTAGTACAGCGGTTCCCAACCCTGGGGTCGCGAGAAAAAAAAATGGGGTCGCGGTGAGGGGCCTGGGGTCGCGTGGGGTCGTCGTTTGACCCTCATTCCACTCGCGTTCGACCCTCATTCCAC
>CABIKL010000445.1:0-22781 GCA_902196195.1 Aptinothrips rufus
CGGGCACGGGGTCCCTCCTCGGGCACGGGGTCCCTCCTCGGGCACGGGGTCCCTCCTCGGGCACGGGGTCCCTCCTCTGGCACGGGGTCCCCCCTCGAGCACGGGCGGGGTCCCCCCTTGAGCACGGGGTCCCTCCTCGGGCACGGGGTATTGCTTCGCGTCATTCCGTTTAACCATCGGGGAAAATTTCAACGGTGAAAACACCACTAATAACGCAGAGGGGAAAAAAACACGATTTTTATTTACATACCTAAGGTGGAATACACTGTAAAAAATGATACCTGTATAGGAAGCCCTTCCCGAAACAGAGGGGTGAAGTAACACCAGTTTCAAAAATGTTTGGGGCTCGTTTGGAGGATTATGTAGAAATGCGTTTTAGAGTGTCCTGATCATTTTCGTATAGTTCTAAAAATGACCCCCAAAAATTCCAAAACTAGTGTTACTTCACCCCTGTTTCTGGGAAAGGGCTCCCCAAAACAGGTTTTTACAGTGTATATTGCCGGTTTGATTTGAACTTGCCGCCTCTTCTCTTCTCTTCCAGTCGCTGCCCGTTCCGTGGCGCCAGATCCTGCTCTCGGGTCCGGTCTGGGCCATCATCCTGACCCACGTGGCCAGCATCTACGGCTTCTTCACCGTGGTCAACCAGCTGCCCACCTTCATGAAGAAGGTGCTGCACTTCAACATCAAGCAGGTGCGGTGCTGGCGAGTCGTTGACATATCAGTATAGTCCCGCGCCTTGACCTGTCAATCACGGTGCCGTGGTGTGTTGACAGAACGGGTTCGCCTCCAGCCTGCCGTACCTGGGCAAGTACATGATGGCGCTCGGCACCGGGGTCATCGCCGACTACCTGAAGAGCAGGAACAAGATCAGCACCACCGCCATCCGCAAGACCTTCACCACCTTCGGTAAGACGGAGTAAAGAGCCTGAGGGGGCTGCCACTCGTCATTCTTGTGTACACCATACTACCGGATTACCAAGTGTTACCAGGTATTACCAAGAGCAATACAACCAAATGTTGCAAAACTTTGAGAAAAATTGCCGAAATATCGCAAAATTTGAGACTTTTGGGTGTTTTTAGGGCAAAAGAAGCGGTTTTTCGTCCAAGTATTACCAAGTATCACCATGTATTACCGATTGCGTGTACACCTAACTACCAGAGTGGAAGCCTCCTCGAGAGAGCCTGGAAGAAGAGAGGCGACAACTGTCATGGTGGCAAGGGGCTTAGCAACCGCACTGTTGCTGGATCACATACCGCCATGAAAGTGAGATCGCTTCTCTCCTTCTAGTCTCTCCAAGCCGTAGCAAGGGACGTTACTACTCAAATATTGGTGGGGAGAACGCAGGGAAGTTTGGACGGGGTTGACGGGCGGCCTCGAGTCTGACCTTGACTTCTTTGTTGTCGCAGCTGTGGGTATCCCCGGGCTGCTGATGGCGCTGCAGGTGTTCGTCGGCACGGACCGCATCGCCTCCGTGACCGTCTTCACCCTGGCGCTCACGTTCAACGGCGCGGTCACCGCCGGCTACCTCGGCAACGGGCTCGACATCGCGCCTAACTTCTCGGGTGAGCTACCTATCTGTCGAACCGGGGCCTCTCCTTGCGAGGGACACCCGTTGTGGGGGTGGAAGAGGTCCGAGCAGGAGCTTTCCAACGGCCTGGCGTCCTAGCCGTCACGACCACCCCGTTCCCCAACCCTTCCCCGCCAAAGTAAACTGCGAGTGTTGACTCTCGCTCGAGTATCCTTGTGTAGCCTAGCCAGGGAGCGTAACGAGGCCGGCGGCCGTCGTACTCAAGGCCGGCCGGGCCGGATGGATGAACATGGTCTCCAATGAAAATGGATTACCTTGGCTTATACCAACGTTCGAATTGTTTATTCGATATAGACGGCGTCTTTCATTTTGTTTTCCAGGCACCATCTTCGGAATGGCCAACATGCTCTCTTCGTGCGGAGGTTTCGTATCCACACTCATGGTCGGCAGCCTGACTTATCAGCAGAACGTGAGTATTACTCCAGTGTTGACTTTCAAAGGGACTCCCCTTGGTGTCCAATTTTTTAAACGGTGAGATTGAGTCGACTGGACCAAGTTTGGATATTAATCCTCTAACTAGGTGTCAAAGACAGAAAATAAAAAGGACCCATATCTAAGTCTGATCGTTAGCAAGCAGGAAGAGATTAATGTGTATGC
The DNA here is from genome assembly GCA_902196195.1 of Aptinothrips rufus. NCBI lineage: Eukaryota > Metazoa > Arthropoda > Insecta > Thysanoptera > Thripidae > Aptinothrips > Aptinothrips rufus. Next base: position 2,187 of record CABIKL010000445.1, read on the forward strand.
ATATTGCAGGACTCGTTCGGCCAGTGGCAGATCATCTTCGGCATCCTCTCCGTGGTGTACCTGTTCGGCGCCGTCATATACCTCGTGCTGGGCACCGGGGAGCTTCAGAGGTGGAACTCCCCCGCGACGGACAAGGAGAAGGAGCCCGAGTCCTACCCTCTGCACACAGCAGCCTGAGTCCGCCGTAGTCGTGCAGCTTGAAGTTGACGAGCACTTCTTGACGAGTTTTTTTTTTATTTTTATTTTTTATGAGTGGGAAGAAGGAATGAGGCCGTCTAGTGCAAAGCTAGTCATGATGTCGCTTGATGAGGGGTGTACGTTCTGGGACTTCCCCTTCCCCGAGAGAAAGACCCAGAGTGAGGATACGGCGGCAGCGAGAGCAGCACGCGGTGCGAGACGACTCCCAGTGCGCGCCGCGGTATATCGATCGACGGGGATTGAAAATTCGTCGATTTTGCGGACTAAATCCGGAAGATCTAGTTAATATCCGAGAAAGCGGACCCAGGGAAGTCCCTGGACGTCTCCTCGAATGAAACTCTCCGTCTCCAACAACGAGCGGCGGCAGCAGTTTGATAATGGGCTGTATAGAGAGAGAAAAAAGAGAGAGAGAGAGAGAGAGAGAGAGAGAGAGAGAGAGAGAGAGAGAGAGAGAGAGAGAGAGAGCATTAGCCGGCTACCAGTGCTAGGAGTAGGCGGTTTATATCGGTCTAAGCTTATACTAGCCTATCCCTGTGCGGTTAATCTTGATCGTCTGAGTACAATGCGGTACCAACACTAGATTGTCCTAACGAGGCCGGAGTTGAGCGTTCGAACGCTTACAGTATGCATCACTCCCGACTGCTACAATGTTACGAAAGTGTAAGTTCAAGTTATTGAAACAGAAATATGCAGAGCTTTTTTTTTTAAAAAAAAAAAGTAATGTGAAGTTACTTTAGTAACTCGAACTTATTAGAAGACTCTTGAATCCCACCAACGACCGGAATGAGCACTGCTAGGAGTACTTGGTCGGTCTGCACCGGCTAGTGTCGCGCTGAGCCTTTCTACTCCGGAACACAACGATGAAGGAGTCAAAAATTTAGAGACTATGACCATGAAGCTTTAACGAAGTGGAGAAAGTTGTGTTTTAGCAGCTTTCTCTTCCCAGTCAGAAATGGCACATCGAATCGATATCAAATCGACGTCGAACTTCAAAAAATCGTCGATTTTGTGGACAAAATCCGGGAGATTCGACGTCGATTCTACTAATCGACGGAAAATCGACGTGCCATTTCTCTTGAATGTTGTCGAGCTCGAGATCAGAAAGGAAAATGAGAGGCGACTGCACTCCTTACTTCCGAGTGCTATGATTCTATGCAAGTACAACTTTATACTTAGATTTCTACTCTAGTAAAATAATGATGAAGCAGGACCGGTTCCTGTGAAGTGACAATTGATTTAGAGAAGTCGTTAAGTTACTCTTAAATGAAAGTGGCAGATATATCCCCTTGGAAAAGACATTCGATGCCAGTGCGGAAGTTTTGGGACATTCATAATATCCATTTTCCATTTCTGAGACTTTCCACTTCTGCTTGGGAGTACTGAGGTCATTCCACAATTTTCATAATCATTAAATGTAAAACTATGTATGTATCCTCAAACCGAGGTGGCTTACGTTGTCGTACCAGGTTTTGTACTACCAGACTTTTCCTACTTCTGTATTAAAAATGTGAGAGAGTAGGGATCAAGTTGTCCTACCAACTGTTTAGATTCTAAACTTTAGAATGTGTTTTAAATTGCGTTTGTTTCTGGTTGTATAGACCAATTAGAATCAAAGTAAAAAATACTTTTTGAGTGACTTTTTAACATTTTTGCACATTTTTCTACAAATCCGGTGATATCACAATACATTATTTGAAAGTAACCCACACGATTTTTGAAATGTATTTGACTTTCCAGAAAGTATGCTACATGTAAGTATGCTCGGCCTTCCTTACCCATGGTAGAAGTTTGTCTAAAAATTCGGTTTTTGAGCTATCTTGAATGATTATCAGAACTGGTAAGAGGTACAGCCTTTATCGTCCAAAGTCTTTAAGAACGAGTGTCTCGTTAGCTGAGCTAATCAACAAAAAATTTAGCAGAAAAAGAGCCGCCCGAGCGACTCCCCCTCCGAGCTGACGGCACCAGTTCTGCCAATTGAGGTCCATAAGGGATTCCCGATCAGCACTCATACTGTTAAGGCCAGATTCGACGTTTCCCCGGTATTCGAACCCCCGCGCCACAAGGCGGTTCGTTTCACCCAGCGGCCTGTAAAGTTAGCGACGCACGCAAGTGCATGCGTACGTGCGTAAGAGAGTGAGCAGGAGTGAGCCGGCCGTACGTGAAGTTTTTCTCTGTGTACTCAACAAACTGTTTAGATAATGTTCTGAAAGTAAAAGTGTAATGATCTTGATTTAGATCTGAGAGTGTTGGTCTTAAACGGAGAAAGAGAAAAGCTTTCAATAACTTCAAAATTTTGAAAATAATCATAGTTTATTTGTGATCATACAACCATTCCTCATTTCTCACAATACACATATGGCAATGTTCAAAGCATGACTTCATTTACTTTTTAATCTTATGTTTTGTTAATCTATTTGCATGCTGGTAACAAGTTTTACCATTTCGTCTAAGCACTATCCAAGTTATCCAAGCTTTGCAAGCATAAAGTAATGTCACAAAAGAAAACAAAACAAAAATCCAAATAAGACAAAAGTAACAAGAATACCCTCTATGTTCAAAATCTCTCCCAATTATGGTAAGGTCAGATAACTTGGATAATACAAACATATATAATTTGAGCTCCACTGTATAATACAGTGCTTCTTGTAATCCAATACAACAGAAACTTGAGAAGATATTTAAGAGACTTAGCTCAAATACATATTCACTCAGGACTTGAAAGCTAACCACTCACACTATACCACACATATCCACTTGCACAAATGTACATGCCAACATTTAAACACACATGCACACAAATCTTTCTGTCACATGCGAACTAAAATACAAATACTTTCACATTTAAACATAAAATTCATTCATTCATACACTTTAAATAAAAGACTGACTCGTGTGATTTAGCACACATTCCTAACAGAATAATAAACAAAACAAAGACGGGTCATGGTGAGGCTGGACATGTCAAACCCTAAAGATAACATGGGGAATGTACTATGCAGTCTGATATCATTTACGAATTTAACTAAAAATTATATAAAAGTAAAAAAAGTTTACAAAACACTATTTACTGGAAGTCTTAGTTCTTCTGCATATTAACAATTAGCTATGAACAGTGAATTAAGATTACTTTATGTCAAAAATCACACGCACTATTAATGTAACTTACTTTTAAAATTTGAAGAATGAAAACAATAGATTCTCAAATATATAAAAAACAGATACAAGATTTTGTGAAAGATCAAAGAATGCCAGTTATCAGCAGAATTGACACAGAAATCTAGATCAAAATGTAGATAGCAATATGCAAACACAAATTATCGATCTCTCATTGAATTGAGCAGTAAGTAACTTCAGCACTTCCTCATACATTCATACAAAATATCAGATAGTAGCTAAATACCAAATTTTCTAAAATGAATACTATGGTAATACTGACACATCTAGAAAACATCAAATCAGAAGAAAATAGGGGAAAGAATGCACAAAAAGAGATTAAGGTATAGATCAACCAGGCATATGGGCCGCAGTCCAGGTTAATGGTATCAGTAATGGGAATCAACTACAACTGAGTTAGTGCCCTCTTGATCACTCAGTTTGAAAATTATTAATACCACAAAATAAAAGAAGAGGAAACAAAGAAAAAAGCAGCCGAAATGCTTCTGTAAAACATACCTAATACTCTGAGCAATAAAAAAGGGAATGCTTAATCATGAAATTTGATCGCTAATCAATGACGTTTTTCACCGAATAGACAAATAAATAATTTATTTTTAGAAACGCACAATGTTAAGTGCAGTGTCCATACTAGTCCAGGTTTATATCCAAACTTACATTTTGCAAAATTATCACAATGAGCTCAATTTCTGTTGTCAGTAGATTAAAGTAGAAATATAACTACACTGACACTTAAGGCCTGTTTACCACAGGATCAAATAAATTCGATCAGGCCACTGCAGCATCTACAAAGTACTATCAAAGTTTTATGTATGACCATGTTCAAAAGTAAAGCACACATGACATACAATATGCAAGACTGAAAATTTTTCTAATTTGCATGTGGAGGTGAGCAGTGCAGATGTTTGTTTATCTGTTGTCTGCACCACCTGTCTTTGAGCATTTTTCTTTGACCAGATACAGTACACAGAATGTTTCCCCTCAAAACTTGAAAGAACAGGTCTGTACACATCTTCAAATTCAAATGTCTTACTGGCCCTCACTCTCACTGTCACTTTTATCTGTAAGGAAGAAAGAAAATGCTCACTTAACGTCAAATTTCTTGGCATCACGATCCAACCGTGTAAAAAAAATGTGAGTTACTTTGAATTTAAATGAAGGTTTTGGGTGCTATGAGTTGAGAGGAGCTCACCTTTTTTTCCTGGATAAGCATGGCGCTTCAATCTGTCATAAAGATCCTCTTTGTTACCATAGAGACTTGCATTTGAGCGGGCTAAGCTATTCATTTTGCCATTGTGCAAACTCTCTGTAATTAGAAGGGGAGAAGAGGGTAAAATTAGTATCTCGAAGGACTTGCGTTCAACTGATGCACGCAAATCCGAAAACTTCATAAAGACCAGCCAGTGTACGTAAAATAAATAAAAAAATCACCTTTCATGTAAGTCTCATTGTAGAAATTTGGCATTTCCCAACCATCTTCTTCATCATCATAATAATGAGCATATGTGGAATGATGGGATGGGGCAATGGACTCAGCATAAGGTGTTGGGGCACCATAGTAGAAATTAACTTGAGATCCATTCTGTTCACTAGCTTGGGTTAATATTTTTGCTGCCTTTGGCTCTTTCCTTCGTGCAGCTCTGAAAACAATTATGAGAAAATTAAAAATAATTTTAAGAGATCATTCATATTCTTGTTGTGTGTAACTCAGAAATTTAAGTCAGAAAATTAAAACTAGCTAATTTGCTTACCTGACACAAATCATCCAGACCAACAACACAATGAATATCACAAACATGACACCACCAGCAATGCCTCCCATTATGTACGCAAATTCGCTCTTCTCTGAACAATGGGGACCAGTGAAGGACCCAGCACATCGGCAAGATGGATTTCCTCTGATGTCCTTCACACAAACTCCCTCATTTTCACAGAATCCAGCACAAACATCAGTACAAACTCGACCTGTTCCATTGTATCCTGGCTTGCATTCACATTTGAAATCACTGGTTTCCGGTAGGAGCAAACAGTATGCATTGGGATCACAGTGCATTTCTACTGTGTTCATTTCACAAGGGTTCGAGCAGTCTTCCTTGCTTATCTGTTTGAAAAAATTAGTCATCAGTATTGCTGAGTATTTGAAAATCAAGGAAATTTCTGCAGAACACTGCAACAAATACTCACAGATGCAGTGCTCTTTGTGCTTGTATTGGGTGGACAGGCGACACAGCTCGTTTGTTGCGCCTCTGGCTGGTAGGTGCCCTTCTTGCAGGCCACACAGCTATTCTGAGTACCATTCAGGTATGTTCCTGATATCACAACAACAAAAAAGTAAAGTGTAAATGAAAATTACAAGAAAGCAGTAAAAATCATTCGGAGCTCTCCATAAATTCTGTAAGGCTCTGAGGGGTGGGGAAGGACTGCGCATAGTTTACTGTCCTATATCACCCTCCTTCACTGAAAAAACAAAAGTGTACTTGTATACTTTTAAAAAGTATAGTAGGGAGTATACTTCTGTAGAAGGGTAGGTTGCGAAAAATCGCCATAAGAGAAGGAAAGCAAAAGGGTACTTGTATACTTTTGAAAAGTGTAACAGGGGTATACTTCTATAGAAGAGTTTTTGTACACTTTGTTTTTTCAGTGTTTGGAGGGAGAGCAAAGCCTTTCCAAGTAGACAGTACCTGGCGGGCAGACGGGCAGTGAACACTCTTCGACAGCTGCAGCTCCCAGCTTCGGCGTGGTGCGGCCCTGGGGGCAGGCCTGACAAGCCGCCTGCACTCCCTGGGTGCGGTAGGTGCCCCTCGGGCAAGGCTCGCACCTGCCCTCCACGGCCAGCTGCATACCTGAGCTGCACTCGTCCCGGCATTCCTGGCGGAGCATTGATACGAACCTCAGCACTGAATTCACAACAAGAAACAAGTGCAAGCACCGAACTAATCCGAAGCCTACCTCCTCTGACACAGCTTCTGTGGTACGTGTTGTCTTTCCCAGACCGCACAGGAGACACTTGAAGCTGCCCTCTTCGGGCTGGTAGAATCCGTGGCCACAGCTTCGGCACAATCCGGCGTCATCATCATAGTACTTTCCAGCCGGACACCGCTCTGGACGGGAAAAGAGGAAGCGTCGTCAGATAAGCTTCGAACACTGAGAGATATTGATGAGGGATTCCAGAGCACTGCTCGACGTTACCTTTGCAGTCCGCCGCGCTCCGGGCACCGGGTGCCACCGTCACTCCCGGCCGGCCGGCGATGGCCGGACACAGCGTGCACTGCATCTGACCAGACTCACTCTGGTACGTGCCCAGAGGACAGGCGACGCAAGTACGGGATTCACGGTTGTAGAAGGTCCCCACAGCACAAGGAACTGCAAGTTGAGGTAGTATTTAATATCAAACCAGAAAGTTTCCAACGGTGTAAATTAGAGGTGTTAGTTATTGCACTCACCACAATCAGGAGCCACAACAACCTGTCCGAGAGGACAAGCGTAGTCTGAAGTCAATGTGAGAGAGGCTGGGTCTGGAACGGTGTTGGGCAGAATGTCATGGACATCAAACTGATCCTCTTCCAGAATCAGATGCTCCAAAAGTCTCTGAACGTTGGATCTTTCATTTGAATTGGCGTTGACAACAGGATCGCTGAAGGATGAACAAAAGCTAGGTCAGACACAAAACACAATGGAAGTCTATGAAAACATCATACAAAGAGAAACCTGAAGAAACGTACTTAATAGCAGGGAAGGAAATCTGAACACTGTAGGTATCGCTTGCCTCTCGGGTTACTCTTTCAGACCTGGAAGTCGACTTCTTTTCTCCTTCAGCATCAAGATGAGCTGATCTACTTTGACGAGTGTTGCATTTAACATCAATATTCAGATCTTTGCATTCCCTTGTGCCTGCAAAAGCAAAGAATAAGATCAAATTTTTTTGAAATATTTTCATGAGTATCAGAGATGAACCAAGAATTTCACATAAAGACTTACCCTCCAAAGCATAGGAGCAGAAATTCCAATCACGGTTGAGAGCATTAATGGAACTTCTGACCTTCTGCCGGAGAACTCCTTGTCCCGCTTCATTACAAAGCACTGAGCTGGGGAATAGCATACTAACTTTGAAGACTCGTTGGGCAGGCTTGGCAGCTGTGGGAAATTTTTAAAATATAAATTTTTAAATCTGTGTAATATATAAGCATAAAAGTCCCATGAAATAAAACCAAAAAAAACCAACGAAACATACGTGAGCAAGCAGGGTAAATGGTAGGCATAGCTGGATTATCAGTAGGCCGCCAGAAGCCTTCTGCTCCGCAAGTGTAGAACCGAGGAACAGGCTGAGAGAACCGAAGACCGGAGTTACAGCTGATTTCACACACCTTGAACTGTCCACCTGCACCCCAGTCCTTGCAGGTCTGCTTACCACCGATTGGATCGGCCAGCTCAGGGCAGAATTCAGCTGAAAAATTTGGTAACGGTAAGATTACATGAGAAAAATAGGAAATTAAAGAGGTGAGAGAGTAAAGCGGTGAACTTACATAGCACATAGACCTTGAAACTGCATGTAGCAGTATTGCCAGCCTGGTCATATGCAACATAAGCAATGTGGTAGGTTCCCCATAACAGACTCTGTCCAGGCCTGTGTCCGCTGCGCTCAACAACATTGCTGATACCAATGTTATCACTGAACTCCGGCTCGTCCCATGAGACCACAGCTGATCCATTGCGAGCCACAACCCACAAGTCTCCTGGGCAGTGCTCCACTCTAGGAGGAACCTGAAATGCACATGATGAATGTATTATCAACAAGCACAGAAAGCTTTACTGTATGGCCTCCACCACAGCTAAAATCCCACTTAAGATACCCGAAAAATAGATTTTATTTAATATCTCTACTTAAAAGGTCACTCACCTTGTCAACAATCAGCTCTTGACAGCGGGGTCCACTGTAACCAAGAGGACAAACTCGTTGTCCACAGTGAGATGGCACAAGGCGTTCAACTCCACCGATAGTGTCTTCATATCCAGCCCAAGTCAGCACCAAACCTCGGTAGAGAACGGGCTCTGTGCGGCAGTCCCGAACCTGCACAAATCATTAATTAAAGTATTTCCTCCCATCACAAAATAAAATTCAAATCAAGCCATTCAATCTTCCTCTTACCTGTTTCTGAATTTCATTTGTGACATCCAGACCACGGCCCCAAACCTGAACCTTTGTAAGATGACCCTGGAAGCCATTCTCGGTGTAGGCCTTTGGATTCTCACTGCGAGGTTTGCCAAGTACCACCCAAGCACTGCAATGGTAAATAATATTGGTTAAGTTCAAATTTTAAATTATTAAGAGCCCCTCAAATATTTAGATTCCAAGGCTACTCACTTGTCTGGAAGGGTGCGGCCACTTCCATATCCCTCGACCTTGCTTGCAATGAGACCCTCCGTGATGAGTGTGAGTAAACCACCAGCCTCTCCATCCCACACCACGGCAATATGGTGCCACTGACCATCATTAATGGTAGCGTACTCCCTGAATCCGAGATAAACATCTTGCAAGTCGGAGAACAGAGAGATCTGCACCCCATTACTGTGTGCCTGAACCATGGGTCTTCTGTTGATTGGAACATGTGGTGATCTGCAATGGAAAATTAAGACAATGTAAAATAAATTCTTTTCAATACCTTACAAAATGTCAAAATAAGAAAGAAAACAAACAGTGAGAAGGAAGGAAATACTTACGCAACATTGTACATGGTGAAGAACACTCCTCCTTCATCCTTGTTGGTGAACTGAACCCACATGGCAATGGTGAGGGAAGACTTTCCTCCAGTGAAGAACGGCACCACAAGAGCAGCACTGCTACGAGTGGGATCAGTGAAGCTGAGATCGTAGTCAACTTGAATGGCTGTAAAACAACAGTATTCGGTACAGTTTCATTCTAGGTTGTTAGAGCAAACTAGAAATTAAAACAAGTTTGAGTGAGGAAGACTGAACTTACTCTTGCGACAATCATCACCAGTGAGATTGAATGGACACTGGCAATAGAACTTGCCAGTGAGGTCAATACAAGTTGCAGAGGGAGGACAGGAGTTCTCCTGACAGTCCACTATGTCCTCATCACAGTTTTTGCCTAAATAACAGAAAAGGAATTATAAGTAAAATCACTTACAGGGACTTCCATTTCGACCAGTGACTATTCTGACAGTAATAATATTGGTAGTTGGTTGAATTGAAATGTACCTGTGTAACCAGGAGGGCAGACACACTGGTAGTCAGGACCATTGTCGATGCAGGTGGCACCATTTTGGCAAGCATTGGCCTCGCAAGCATCATATTCGTACTGACATCCTATGCCAACATAATCTGATGGACAAGTGCAGTTTAGACCTGATCCAAAGTCTTGACACCGTCCGCCATGCATGCATGGGTTTCCAATGCACCTCTCGGGCGCAGTCTCGCACTGCTTCCCATCCGTTCCAGAGGGGCATCTGCAGAAGAAAGTAAAGGAGGTTATCCAGCAGTCAATTGAATGAACCCTTCTGTGCATCCCAAATGAGGGCATGACAAGTACTTACACACAGAAGAAGTCCTGGAAGAGATTTATGCATTTAGCACTATTCTGGCAAGGCAAATTCTGGCAGGTTCCAATGTCACTTTCACACTGTGGGCCTGTCCATCCAGGCAGGCACTCACAGCGGAAGTGACCGATCTCATCTCGACATGATCCACCATTCAGACATGGCATGGAATCACAGTCATCAATGTTAGTTTCACAGAGTTCTCCAGTGAAGCCTTCTCGACACTGGCAACTGAATTTGTTATCTTCATCTATGCAATTCTTGGTGCCCTCTGGATTGCACGGGTCACTAAGACATTCATCTATTTCAGCTTCACATTGGAGTCCTGTAAGAAAAAATTACAGAAATTTAAATAGAGAATACAGAAATATGAAAGCCTAAAACTCCAGATCATAAAAGGAAAGTACAAAATACAGACCAACAAAACCAGGTCGACATCTGCACACAAAGCCATCTAGCATGTCCAAACAAGTAGCGCCGTTCTGGCAAGGCTCAGATGCACAATCATCAATGAGATGCTGGCAACGCTTGCCTGTGTACCCGGGCTCACAGTTGCACATGTACCCATCAATCATATCCACGCAGACCCCACCATTCTCACAAGGGTCCACAGAGCAATCATTCATGTTCACTTCACAAGCTCGCCCTGAATCAAAAATATTGAGTTAATCAATAACTCTGGGAAACAAACAGTGCAAGAACATGAGAAGTAAAGGTTCCTTGTACAAACTTACCAGTCCAGCCTGGTTTGCAAATACACTGGTGATAGAATAATTTGTCAACACATACACCATTTTCACATGGGCTGTTTGAACAAAGGTCAATCTTTTCATGACACCTTTTACCAGTGAAGCCCGGAGGACAGGTGCATTTGAAATCATTAACAAGATCAGTACAATTGGCACCCAGCAGACAGGGCCTCTCTGCGCAGTCATCTGAAAACAAAGACATAAAGAAAATATAATATTGCATTCAACTTTCAGTATAGCAGGATTAGATCAGAGCAAAGTAACTTACCAATATTAATTTCACAGTTTTGTCCCTCCCAACCGGGCAAGCATTCACACTTGAAGCGTCCTTGTTGAAGTGCAATACATGTTCCTCCATTGGCACAAGCATTTATGTCCGCAGAACAAGGGTTAATCTGAAAGTCATTTGTAAATTTAAAATTTGGAACAGCACTATAAATAGCAGCAACTCAGCAGCGTAAAATGATCTACTCACAGTGATATCACAATTAGGACCGGTGTATCCAGATCTACACAAACAGGTGAAGTTGTTCAATCCAGGTTCATCTTTACACATAGCTCTTTCAGGACAAGTATCATTGCGACAATCGGATTTCTCTTCTTGGCAGTTGATTCCACTGTATCCTATAAACAAAATAAAGGAATATTAATGAGAAGAGATCACAAACTGACAGAGCCATTAGATTTGTAAAATTCAATGTTTACCCACCAGGAGGACATTGGCATCTGTAACCCTGAGGTAAGTCAATACAACGACCATTGTTGTGGCAAGGTTGAGAGGCACACTCATCGATATCAATCTCACAACGGCGGCCAGAGAATCCAGCAGGACAATAACATTGAATACCATGGCCTGCACAGAGAAATCACAATTAAAGAACCTGATTTGAAATGTGGAATTTGATAATGAGAATAATAACTTGTGGTGTCTTACCCATGGGAATGCAGAGACCGCCATGCTGACAGGCGTTTTCAGAGCACTGGATGGGTTCACACTCGTCCCTCCCCACAGCGCCAGGCCCGGCGGTCCTCATGTTGGTGGGGCACTCCAAGCAGGTCAGCTGGCCGGACAGGGACTGGTAGAAGTCCCGCGGGCACGCGGCACACGGGGCCAGACCAGTGTCAGAATACTGCCCAGGAGAGCACTTGGCTGCACCAAACAGATGTTCAACAAGTTTGAAAATTGCAAGCAAGGGAGGAAGATTTGAGGCAACAATAAGACAGTGGTATAAGACAAAACAATTTAAAGTGCACTTACGTCTGCAGAATGCCTTTCCGGGTGCAGCTGGTTGGTAAGTGAAGGTGTTGGCAGGACACGCTTGGCAGTCTTTGAAGCCTCCAGTCGGGGGCTCTGAAGTGTAGCTGTTGCGCGGGCACTCCAGGCAGGGCACGAGACCAGTGGGGGAGTAAGTACCGTAGCCACAGACAGGAACGCACTCACTGATGTCCTTGGAGCCTTCCTCGCGAGTGTATGTTCCGAGAGGGCACCGGACACACTGACCCTGGCGGTCCTGCTGCTGGAAGAAGCCCTTGGGGCAGGGAGTGCAAGTCTTCTGGTTGACCCCAGCGAATGTTCCTGCAGGACAGTGCACTGCAAAAGGCACCGAAGCACATTAATTAGTTGACACACAGTAAAAATGTTTGATGTCAGACTATCTTCACAACCATCATAAAATACTCACAGCAACGAGGGACATCGTTGGTATCCATGTTCAGGACCTCTCCAACATTGCAAGTAAAACCACGGTTAATGGTAGACTTGAGTGCACGCAGAGGAGGACACTGGTTCCCAATAGCTGACACATTCAGCAAGGGTTCCAACACAGCACTGGCGTATGGAACTGACAAGTCGAATATCAGGTTGAGAGTAGATCCACACAGGTCGTAGAGTTGAGGTTGTCTCACAGCTGGGACTATCACAAGAATGAAGTCCATCTGGAAATATTAAATATTGTTTAATTTCGGTTTTTAGGCATTGGAATTAGGATATCTTTAACACACATAACTCAAAAATAATAATCACCTGAACAAAGTTCTCTTCTACAAGCGAAGGCTTGGCATCAATAAAGGAGACATTCATGTTGACATTGACAGCTGAGCAACGCTGAGTAAGAATAGTGTTCAAAGACTGGTAATACCGAGACATTAAATCGGCATACTGAGGTAAACAGGACTGCGACACAGCCCCATTAGCACGGTAGGTTACAGTTGCTACCACATGATAGTCTGCTTGTTGAGTGTCTGCAAAAAAAATAATTGTACATTACTTTCAACAGTTCGGAAGTAAAAAGATACTAAAATTTAAACTCGAATTCTCATGATTGTGAAATTTACCTTCTGATACACAGTCTGGGACCATGTTATTTGGAGTCCATGGACTCTTTTCCTCACAGCTGAATGTTTTCACGGGCTCGCCATCTGTGAACCTGGGGGAAAAAAAGACATGAACCATAAAAGATGTGCAACAGAGCCAATATATTAAAAATTCTTGTTTGCAAAAAATAAATTAGTAAGCAAGCAAGGAGTGTCCGATAAAATTTCAGTTCACATACCTGAATCCAGGTTTACAAGTAGCAATGCATTGTAGGCCGCGTTCACCAGGTAAGCAATTCAAGGCACCATTGGTAGGTGGTTTAAGTTCCCAGTCAACACATGGTGTGGCTTGGACTGACACCTGGAAGTGGCACGAAGCTTGGTTTCCACTCTTATCAGTGGCCAGAACAGTGACATTCTCAAAGCCTCCGATCGGTATAATAGCGCGATCAGGAACAAAAACAACTTTGACATCGCCCGATTCATCTGATACATTCACACGGCGCCGGGTCTCATTGAAGTTGACAACATAGCTGTCCTGGCGGTCAACCAGCTCAATGACATAGCTCTGAGGGCAGCTCAGACGAGGTGGAGTGTCATCTGCAAAAATTTCAAAAATGCATCAGCCTTCCTGTAATTTTTTTTTTCCCCAAAAAATTGAAAGGAAATTTTGGATACTGTTATTTAAGCTTTTACCTGGCACTGTAATGTTTATCTCACAAATAGCCACGTTTCCATCATAATCAAATGCAATGTATTTAACGGACATATCTTCAAAGACAGTAATTGGAGTCTTGAAGCTTGGAGGCTTAACTTCTAGACGAGCAATGCTTCCACTGTTATCAACTGCTACAGGCTCTGTGAAGTTGACAGGTAGTAAACCGCCATTTGATCCTTTCTGCACAACAATTGGTTGCTGAGGACAATTCTGGAAGACTGGTGGTTCGTTATCTGAAGAGAAAGAGATTGTAAATTTTTAAGCACAAAAATCAAAAATTAACTTAAATGATCCTTTTTAAAAACTCACCAACACAAGGAGAGAAACCATAGTCATATCCAAGCAAAGGTTCCACCTTAGGTTCTTCACATCCCATCAGCTCAAACTTCAAGCACGCATTATCCATGTAGCTCACAATACCTAAAAGCAGAGAAAGGAGCATGTTTCAAAAAACTTAACTTGTGTGTCTACTAAGAACATGAGTAAAAATAGAATAAATACACACCAAGAATGACAAAACGAGCTTGAACATATTTCGGAAGAGTGATCATGGCTAGTTCACCATAGTTTCCAGGATCACGCATGGTTAAGTTGAAATTGGGAAAGTAAACCACATAATTTTCACTCTCTGCCTGCTTGTAGAAGAACCGTATTTCTGTAGGTCTGCCAACAATGTCATTTGTAACAACTCCCTTAACAAGGATAGCCTGCAAATAACAAAACAAAATTTAAAGTATAGATTGACTCAGCTAATTCGGACGATCCTCAGATATTTTTCCACACATACCTTGACACGGAAAACTTGTCCCAGATCTACACTGACGTAAGTAAAAGCCTCCTGTTTCCCACACCAGCCGGTGACAGAGTTCAAACGAATGTTGCGAGCTTCATAGTTGGGCCTAAAAGTACCAAAAATATAATGTGCAGTTTGGAACAAAACTAAAAATTACTGCAAGCAACACAGACATCAAGCATAATTTTTTCTTCTTCTTACCTCTCTGAAGTAGCATTAATAGCAGAGTCAGGAATTCGTCCGGAAGCAAGACCAAGGGGCTTGACAACTTTGCACTCTGGCTCCCGTACACAGCTGATAGGACGCTGATTGATGAGAATGTACCCAGGTTTGTTGCACCCGAATTCGACTTCAGAACCCTGCTCATAGCTGCGGGCAGCTTGGAATCCATCAGTAGGTCTGCCTGGATCTTCACATACTGGTCCTTCACAACGAAGGTCACCAAAGTCCCAAACTCCATTAGCTTGGCACCTAAAATGGAAGGAAATATTTTATTTATTATTTTATTATTCCTCTACTTTGATTTTAAGTCAGGAATAAATTTTGTAGATGGTATTTTAACTACCTGACAACATTATCATTCTTGCTTGTTTGTCCAGCAAGCTTGAATGTATCCTGGCATCCAAAGAAGAAAGATGACTGGTATTTGGTATCTTGGTATTTTCCATACTCTGCCCCAGGAGTTGGCAGGGGTACACCACAGTCTATTCTTGGGCATGAAGGTGGAACACCTGAGAGCCAGTATTCAGGGAAACCCTACAAGAAAAAAATAAAAGGGATTAGTTTCACTGACACATTCATAACAATGTTAACTCTCTCGTAACTGGTCATCACTTACAGGCTTGGGGTCATAAACACACTGCCGGAATCCAGATGAAGCAGTCCTGCGAAGTGATCGTCCAACACTTCCACAGTTCAATGTGACATTTTCCTTGAATGGTACAAGAACACTGGCTTGATCCGTCCTCAGAACTGACAAACCTTCATTCTTATCATCTGGTAATGACACACACTTAGCGTACTGACACTGTGGAACGGAGCCATTCCAGACTCCGCCTGAGGTACAAAGCAATGACCCTGGTCCACTCATCACATAGCCAAAGTTACACTGGAAGCTGACAAGGTCTCCAAAGTGGTAAGCATCCTTAGTTGAAAGAATCACTCCATTTTCAGGAGCATCCAGGGAAGGACACATGATTGGTACGCAGGTCTTGTTTCGCTGGTAAGTATCTCCATCTCGTTCTCCTGATTCTGTTGGGTGGATGGCGAATCCTGCAGTTCCATTGCGGGTAAACAACTCATAGCCAACATTGCAGACACACGAGAAGTTTCCTGGGCTGTTGATACATTTTTGGTCACAACCTCCATTGTCAACTGCGCACTCATTGATGTCAGCACACTCAAGTCGAGTGCAACCCATTACTTCCAAGCGAAGACAAGGGGCGTTGACAAAGTCCTGGATGCGGAAGCGCAGGTACTGAGCTTCAATAGGAACAGGGAGGTTGAGAACAGATAGTGTGGGCTCTAAAATGCGGAACTCCACCGGGGTCCCATCAGGGTTGGTGTAATCTTTGAAAATGTCTGTGAGGTCATCAGAATACTGAATCCTGACAGCAGATGTAAAGGCAACATTTCCATCAAGTCGAGAGACACTCTGTGTTCTGAAGCCACGAACAACGGTCGGTGCTTTCAAATCAAGCAGAACCCAGTTGGCACCAGACTCAGCATTCACTCCGCACCAGCCACTAATGCTGTTGAGGCGAACCATCTCCTTCGCGTAGCCAGGTTCAGTTCCAGACACAGAGATGGCATCATCAGGGATCCCTCCAGTGGTGAGGCCCAGGTCGCCGACAGGCCGGCATTCCAGATGTCCAATGAAGCCCTTGCGGCACTTGCAGTGGAACCCTCCGGGGGTGTTCACACACTCAGTAGATGCCAAATCACACTGGCTGCTGCTGCATTCGTTGATGTCGTCGCACCTGGGAGGGTTGAGGAAGTCTTGGTTGGGACCGCACCTGATGATGTTGTTTCCAGAGAGTTTGTATCCCTTGAAGCACTGGACTCGGGCTTCGTCGCCGAAGAAGTATTCGTTCGTCGTCTCCACGATGAAGCCGTTCTTGATGGTCGGGAAGGTCGGGCAGCGAGCTCGTCTGCAGGCGGGAGGGGCGCTGGACCAGGTGCCGTTGCTCATGCACAGGATGACGGGGGCCCCGCTCCGGATGTAGCCCGGTTCGCACTCGAACCTCACGATCGTGCCGTAGCTGCGGCCCCCTCCGTTCAGGATCGTAGCGTTGGCGTGCGGCGTGTCCGGCAGGGGAGGGCACTGGGAGGCGAGGCACGTGGGGAG
Source organism: Aptinothrips rufus (assembly GCA_902196195.1). Classification (NCBI taxonomy): domain Eukaryota; kingdom Metazoa; phylum Arthropoda; class Insecta; order Thysanoptera; family Thripidae; genus Aptinothrips; species Aptinothrips rufus. The sequence goes on from CABIKL010000445.1 coordinate 19,036, forward strand.
GCGCTCCCAGCGGCCGTCAGCCAGGCAGGACACCCGCTCCAGGGGAAGTCCCGACGGGAAGGCGAAGCCCGCGTAGCACTGGTACATGGCCTGGCCTCTGTATGTCACGTTAGTGGACCCGATCGAGAAGCCGTTGTCGATCTGAGGCACTGGGCCGCAGTACACCTCCTGGCACTGAGGGATGTACGTCGTCGACCAGTTGCCCCCCTTCAAGCACTCTGTGGTGATCTGCTGCTTGCCCGTGGCGAACTCCTGTCCCATCGGGCACGTGAATGTGATGACAGTGCCGAATGCGGTGTCTCGGCTGGACGCCAGAGCCCCCTCGCCAGGCTGGAGCACAGAGCAGTCGGCTGAGAACGTCGCTCGCCACCCCTTGCTGTTGTGCAAGGCGTCTGTCTGGAAGCGTACAAGCATCTCTCCACTCGATGCAGTCAGGGTGATCCTTGGGACTGAGTTGGCTGAGAATCCGTTACCAGGATGGAGACGCAAGCCACTGGTGCTTGCACCATCGTAGACCTGGACCAGGTCAGACTGGTGTACTTGGAAATGATCAAAAGCCAACGAGAGGGGGCCACCACCAGGGTTCCTGATGCGGTACAGACACTCCTGGTTGCTGGGGTAGTCTTTCAAACCGAAGGCTGGAGAGCTAATAGTGCCGTTCTTAGCCACAATAGTCGCTTGACATCCTTGAGAATATTTGATTTTGAAGCCCTTGCGAGAGTCACCCAAACCAGTCTTGAAGTACACATAGAGCTTATCAGCAGTAGACATGATCAGTTTGGGGTTGTCTTCAGCTTGGCCTGTCAAACGAGCTATCGGCTGACTCTTGGGGGAATCTCCATCTCTAATAAGAATGAAATCTCGAGTTGGTTCAATATCTAGGGCTTCAATCTCCAAAGTCATGATGCGACCAATTTGAGCTGTTAAGATGTACAAACATTCTAAGCCGCCAGGGTAGTTGTTAGGGAACCCAGGTGATGTAAGAACTTGTCCTTGAGGGGTTGCTCGGAGTATTCCTCCACATGTCTGTGGCTCAGTTTTCCAAGAGGCCCTTAAAATAAACACATGAAAAATTAGCTTCTTTGATACAAAATTTCATGTCATTTTTACTCAGCTGCTAAATTAAATTAAGCGGATAAGAAGCAATCTAAACTAACCTGAAGCCTTTTCTTTCTACAGATGCATCAGAGCTGAATTTAATTATCATGAAATTGGAAGCTGAAACATAGAGCTGGCTGCTCAGATCCAACTTGCCAGACAAAGTAGCCAAGTTCACAGATTTGTCTTCCGTTCTGCCGCCTACCAAGACCTGGACTGTGTCAAAAGTCTTCTCGGTTTCAAAATCTTGGAACTGAAATTATGAAATGTACATTAAAATTTAGTACAATCAAGCTTGAACCAGGCACTTACTTTCATTTGAAAGATAAAAGAACCAACCTGCAGCAAGATATTGTGGCCCTGAGGTCCCTCAAGTGTCCATTTACAGTTGGCCAAAGGAGGGTACTTGTGGGGGTAGCTCGGACTCTCAACAACATCGCCACTGCTTGCCATGTAGTAGTGACATTCATTGGGACAGTCCAACTCATCAGACCAGTCGCCGCAGTCATCTTGCTGATCACAACGGAATGCTGAGTTAACGCAGCGGCCATTTGAGCAATGGAAGGAACCTGAAATTCACATCAATGAATGGTTAATATTAAAAAGCTCCGAGGGTCAGAAAAGTGTGAGAATTGGAGAAAGCTTCACATCTCTTACCGACAGGGCAAGCTTGAGCTCTACATAAGAATGGCAGCAAAGATTCACAAGTTGTGAGAGACCATGACTGATGCTCATCTGTGATTGTTGCATCCACACACTCGCCCATTGAGGGGTCAGGCTGTGGTAACGCCCAGAAACCTAGACAAAATAATCTAGATGAGACAACCATCCCATACTTCACAGATGAGTCAATAGGAAAACAAATGTAATAAACACTTACCCGCATATTGTGAGACAAGCAGACCAGCTGCCGACTCGAGGGTGTTTGTACGCAGATCATCAAGAGAAGCGAGGCCCAACCAATATTGTTGTGCTTCCCTTCCTAACGCCGGCCCTAAGTTACGGCCAGCAAGTCCTGCTGTTAAATTGTTTTCTGCGTAGGACTCAACAAGCACTAGGTCACTGCCATATCTGCAAAACAAAACAAAACAATTTTTTTTTTCAAACTGTCTCCTAGCCAGAGAAGAGGGCAGATATTGACAACAATTGAAACTTCCAAAATGCCACACAACTGCTAAGAAACACATACATCGAACCGAATAACCATGGAGACACCACGGTATAACCTTCAAATCACATGGATGATACAGGCTAAAGTATGACTAATCTGTACGTAACATTCTATGTTGATCAGAGACAATTCAAATCACACTGGTGGAAAATAATTAAGGATCTAACCTCTGAAGATTTCATTCGAAGATTAGAAAGCACGCGAATTCCGCTAGGGCTAGGAATCAAAACACAAACAAAGCACACGATATGACAAATTCTCATATGACTGTCCCTGACTTCCTGTCCTCCCCCTTCCCCCGTCGCGCCAAAGCGCGCCAACCAGAAACGGATTACAATTCGGAGCGGTGATCTGACAGCCTCGCTAGGAAATGGCAGAAGATATTTCGCGTAAGAAAAGCTTATTATTAGGCAAATTAGAAGACTTGGGTGGAGATAGACCAAGCAACACAGCACGAAGGAGGGTCGCCGTGAAGCAAACACGGTTAACGCTGCTAATGTGTCGTTGGAAAGCGGTTTGCGCTCGACTGCTTCTGCCACGTTCCACTTGAGAATGAGAATGAAAGGTAGGCACTGTACGCACGCCTGTTCATTGGCGCACTTAGGCCCTAGTGGCCGGAGCCTGACAACCTCTAACCAGCCGGTAACTGCAATATGAGCTACGCCGCGCCGAGGGCAGCCGAGGGGTAGAGAGCCTGGAAGGAGAGAGGCGACAACTGTCATGGCGGCAGTACGCCGGGCAGCTGCTGGGATCTAGCTGGGGACAGCGCATGCGCAGAGTATTGCTACATGCGCGCGCGGTGAGGATGCGGGGTGGAGCGGACACAGCTGGATCCCAGTGCCGCCATGACAGTTGTCGCCTCTCTCCTTCTAGGCTCTCCACCGAGGGGTCCCCGCGGGTCTAATGGGTGCTAATTGGCAGTAATGCTGGGAGGACCGGCTCGACGGCGCGCCGGGGCCTGGCCGCTGAGCAACGCGATGAAGTGCCGTTATACTGAGTCTCCTCAGTCTTCCTGCTCAGTAGGCCACCTTCTCAGCTTACTGAGCGTGACTACATTATAACCGCCCCTGCCTGGTAGACCCAAGGGTAGACCTGCCTGCTTTGCTGCCGATAGAGTCCTTCCCCCGCCTAACCTAACCTAACCTAACCTAACCTAACCTAACCTAGGGCAAAGAAAACTGACACGCATGAACCGATTAATGAGTGGCAGTTTTCTTTCGTTCTTTGTTTTGAGTGAGTCTTGGGCGGATACCAAACGCAATCACGCCGGCAAAGATACTCATGTCATGGGCGGTCTAGGCTCAGTAGGCTGCCATGATGTACTTGTCCCGCTCAGTCCGTTCAGTCAGTTCAGTCAGCCCTATCCTATCCAGTCGGCAGGCCGCCAGCTGTCCAGCTTTCCATGGTCGCCCGAGCAGTCGATGGGGAGGGGAGGGGGAGGGGAGGGGAGGGGAGGGGGGAGGGGAGGGGAGGGGTA
>CABIKL010000446.1:0-22752 GCA_902196195.1 Aptinothrips rufus
TAAAAAAAAAAAAAAAAGAACCTACTGTTAAAGACAGAACACCTGAAATGTGTTTCACATCAATAGTTAATTGGACTTTCTTACCTTCTTCTTCCTCTTCCTCATCATCAGCGTCCATTATGTCCGCACAGCAGATAGAATAGCAGATGAGGCAAAGAAATCCAAATGGAAGACCAAATAAGACAGTTGTTAAAACAGGGTTTCCTCGCCACATATCTTGAGCTGCTGTTATCATTTCAAAGTAGGCACGATAAACACGAACCGGCCATGAGTTACCTCCATAAATCTGAACAGAAGAGGTACAGGGAAGTCAGTAACAGCTACAGTTTGCTTAAAGAGATTCTTTTAACCTACAAAATCATATAAATAACACTTACAGGCAAAGTCTGACTCAGAGTTTGCTCAAGGAACATTACAATAGCTTCCGCTGTGAGCTGAGCAGGGTCATCATCGGGAAAATGATGATGATTTGTTGTTGAGTTGACAATCATTAATGAAGGTAGTGGAAGCTTCTGCATGGCGATTGAGTTTGCTAAGTCCGGCTGAGCAACCCAACCAAACTGGAAGTACCTAAGACAGCAATATTCAGAAATATAATAATAAACCAATATTTATAACATTACTGTTCTTAAAGTATTGGACAGGAACGGAGTTCATACCTGTGATACTTGGCTCTGTGTTTCACAATTACAGATTCCACCAAGTCTCTAAATCTGCAAGATCAAATGCATTATTATTGTACTATTATCTTAGGACAGTTTATGGGGAAAGGGAAAGATACAAAACTGAAAACAAAATTAAATCAAACATACTTACTCAAGCATGTGGGCTGGAACTTCTTCCAATTTGTTTTCCTCCACAACAGCTAGAACTAAGTACTTTCCAGTTTTCATGAGTTGATTTATGTTGCCTCTTGTTACCTTTGGGAACTGGGTGAAGCGCTCTTGATTAATCCAATCGGCAATGCTTGTATTCAGTCCATTAACATCGTGAATTTCTGAAAGGAAAACAAATACAAAAACTCAAGAACACTCAAGACACTAGTATCTCATCCAATATTACAAAATTGTACCTTGATAAAAGTGATGACTGTTATCCTTGTACACAAAAATAGCTGGTGTATCATCTACCTTTACATGCTGTAACATTAAAAATATATAATTTACTGAGAGAAAATAAAAAGTAACAATTTCAAAAATACATCACATTTCAATGACAAATTTTATGACGTACCATTTTTGCTATGTTAGGAGATGTAGCATAAAAGAAGGCATGTGGTTGAAACTTTTCAGCCACATCAAAATATGCCTCCTGTAAAACAAAAATAAATTTATGATTGTTTCAATCTTACTTAGGAATTTGGAAGATTTGTACTAAGTAGATTGAGGAAACATACCCAAAGTGGTCCATTCTGAACACCAACATAAACAAAAAAGTGATCTTGAGTTCCTTTCAGATTATCTAAGCTTTCAGGACGTTGAATGGATTGCACAGGAGGGCCAGACACTCTAAGGGCAAATTTCAATATTTCTTCTTTGGTGCGATCTCCATTGTAAGTAAATTCAGCATCTCCTTTGAGGCTAGAGTAAAATTTCACATATAAATTTGACTTTGAATCTTAATTGCACACTTTAGTACAAGATACATGCATTCACTTACAACATGATAGTAGGAAATCCATTAACTTTGAATTCTGTTGCTAAGGATGTAAATCTAGTGCAGTCCACTTTCCCAACTCGAACATTGGTATTTGTGAGGGCCTGGGCTACATGAGCCCAAACTGGCTCCAAACGTTTGCAGTGAGCACACCATGGGGCATAAAACTGGAAAGAAAAAAAAGAAACATGAGCTGAATTAGTACTGAGATGCACGAAATATTTGAGGAAAACAGTACAGTGTGATATGCATTGATACGGCTCGTACCATGATAAGCCACTGTCCATCTCTGCGGATGTCAAGGAATCTAAAATAAGTAACAAAACAGAGCTGGATTATATTTTTATTTTTTTTAAAACAATAAAACTTTAATGATTGATGGTTTTAAGACTGGCATACCTGTCACTGAGCTCAATAACTCTTGAAGCGAAAGATAATTGCACCAAACCTACGTCAAAAACCACAATAATGTTAGGAAAACAAATACAAAGTACCTCAAAAAATGAGGAAATATACAAGTTTTCAAAAATTACTTACAAAAAAACGATATTATCAGGGTTGAGAAATTCATAGTGAAGATAATCGTAATACTTAGAACACCTGCAAAATAAAAATGAAAATAAATGACAAAATTAAAGTTGTATTTTCCAGATGGGAGTAAACGGGTATTAACCTACATAGCAGACCATTGACAGACACACATACGGATGAGTTCGCTACTAACGAACGATTGATGGCAAAACGGTTTCAAGGTGATTATGTAAGCCAAATCGTACACTTACCATCTGTTCAAACTGAATAAAATATTAAAAATGACATGCCATAGTCAAGTCAAGCGGTAAAATTCGCAGTTTGCGGCTAGGTGCTACGGGACGTTTGACAACTGACTCTACGCCTTTGAGGAACTTACGCCAATCCTTTTCTTTAAACAAGTTCAGAAACCTTACAGAAAGAATCGGGAAAATTTCGACGGTGCGTTGATAGGAAAATAATCAGTCCGAAACTCGGAATTTTCTGTTACTAGAATTATATAGTTCAGACATTTTAATTTTTGATGTAAGATCAGTGTGCGCTGCTTTTCATAACTTGAATCTCGGCAGAATATTTCGCTCTGTATATTTTGAGAGCACTGAAAGGGATGGTGCGCATGAGGGGTGAGTGGGGTGTGTGGGGGTGTGGGTGTGAGAATGTGCAAATTTGTTTGTGGAAGTTAAAAGAGTGAAGTTCACATTGATAGTAAGAGCACTGGTGTTCGTGGGTTTGTTTACAGGCCTCTTTAACATTCCATTATGGCTGATGAGACTGAAAGTGAAGGAGTCACTGACTCACCAAAGAAAGGTATTTTATTGAAGGTTACACCCTGCATGGGCTTGTTTTTATTGTTCCTAAAGATTTTTATTGTGCGGTACGTCCCAAAACAACTTCTGTTGGTTTTGGAACCATGTTCACTTCGTGATGTTTCCTCAGGATTTCTATAGTTGGTTGTAAACTAATACTTAGAATTTGCTTTATTTCAGGACCAACATTATCGACAAGCACAAGTAGTTTTGAAGCTCTAGACCCTCATGACCCAAACTTAAGTCGTCTAGCCACCACAATGTTCCAAAAAACGGCTGACTACCTATTTGGCGAACTAACGGCAACTCAGGTAAAAAATATCTTTATCGGACAAAAATGTTTCTTTTTATCACCAGTCATACTTGGTAGTAATAAACTTAGTCATAAAATAGGTTTCTCCAGGGAACAGCCACATTGAAAAACTGAAGAACAAAATGGCAGGACTATAGTCTTAGTGGGATGTGTCAGACGCACCTCCACTCTGCACATCTTGCCATGTTGTTTCGTTCTTCACATATCTGATCTGGCTGTTTTGTTGGTATCGTGTATTAATTTTGAAGCTTTTAAATTTCTTGCTCACCTTAAAACTGTTTCGTTTCATACTTTTTCTCCTTTGAGGTTTCTTAATTATTTTTTTATGTGAACTTTTTATTCAAGGAGGACTACAAACTTTTAGAGACCATGAATCAAGCCACAATTGCTAAATACTCTGATATGAAGCAGATTTCTGGCAATATATCTCGCACAATGACAGATCTCAATGAAAAATGTAAGTTGTTGTTTACATATGTTGAATATATTTAAGGACAATTCTTCATATTTCACTGAAAGCATTTCTTATTTTATTTTGATTTACAGATATGAGTCTACAGCCATATTTGGACCAAATAGACCAAATAGAAGACAGTGTTAACAAGTTAGAGCAAGCTGCTTACAAATTAGATGCCTACAGCAAGCGTCTAGAAGCAAAATACAAGAGCCTTGAAAAACAATGACTTAACTGCAAATTATGACTGATAAGCACTTTTCATGTGTGATCATGAATTTCTGCTGAAAATTGTTACTAAGTCTTAAGCTTTCAAGCTACCTTGCTTGTATTGATAGAAGGGCTTTTCTATGAACATATTGTATTTATTCTATGGTGTAAAGAAGATTTTGTATATTTAATATTATTTGTTTTAATGCCAAATGTATATCAGTAAACATGCCATTATGTGACCACTCAGTTGATGTTTAGGCCATCTCGTCTCTGGTGCATTCAATCAACTCAAGTTAGAAATTAAAATGATTTGAAACTGTTTACAGTATTTCTCGTTCATTTGATCCAAAGAAATTCTTAGATTTATGGAAACTGTCTCCACACTACTCTTTGGCCATCTTCTGTTGTAGGCCACACCAATGTACCACCTATTCTGGTTCTGAACTGGTCTTGTTGGTTTAAACCATGCTGTACTCTCAGAATCTCATCATCATGCAGCTCGGCTCTATGTGCTGTGTCCCAGGAGGTCACAGCTGCAGTTCCTCCCAAAGCTGGTTTGCTCGTGAAGTCTTTATAAAGACCAGCCACTTTCTTCCCACGAATTCGGGCTGGTTGAGCACCTTGTTGGATTATTTTTTGTTCAGGGCTCCACCAATTTTTCCTTGTTAGTTTTGGAGCTCTAGGCCACTCACTCGACCTCAGGCCCCTATCAGCGTGATTATCTGATTGGGTCTTTTGTTTCGGTATTTGGGGAGATGACAAATCTTGGTTGTAAGCATTGAACTGAGTCCCCCAATTTGTTACCAAACCACTGTGTTCAAATTTCGAATTTGATGAAGTTGCACCTGAATCTTCAGCTGTCAGGAATATTCCGTTTCCGGGCTTAACCAGGTACCGGATTGTTTGCCTGCAACTGAGAAAATGATCTGCATGAGCAAATTGCCATAGCGATAATTAAAATGTTTTAAAGTTGACATTTAATGCACTGACTTACCGAAATCCCATTTTGTCAGCTGTGTACTCTGTTATTCGGAGAACTCCAGCGTCCACATAGCCGTATCTCCCATGAACACCTCCCTCCTCCGTGCGCGTCTCTTCCCTAAACGACTGATGCTGTTGTGATCCTTTAACAGAATTTGAGACCTCCAGTAAGTTCTGTATCGTTTGACATCATTTCGAGATCGTTTGGATATTGTATTCTTTGGCATCCCGAGTGAGAGTCGCCAACAGCCACTGTTTATTGACGGTCGGACAGAGAGAACTTGCCTGTGTCGTATCCGAAGTGGTAAGCGCCACTCGAGGGTTCGAAGGACTGGAAGATCTGCACACCAGGCTGCTTCTGGTCGGGGTCGCGGCGCAAGGTGGTACTTCCCTCTGCGTCGAGGTCGAGGCCGTGCCCGAGGGTTACTGCCGACTCAGCGGCCACCCCCGCAGCGGCTATGCAGCAGGCGGTGACGAGCACCTGACAAACAATACATGCCGTACAGTCATGGACATGACCTTGACCCTGGAGTGAGGCGGCTGGGCCGGGCTGCTCGGTACGCCACGCCGTCCATGCGGGGCGGGTGACCAATAATACATAGCGCCTGTGGGACCCAAGTAACAGAACTCGTCACGATGACGTCACTTGATGTCACGTAACGTCAAAAAGACGTCAAGTTGATTTTTAAATGACGTAATTTTGACGTCACAACTATGTCATTTCGCAACTACATCAACCCTATATATCCTGTAAATTCGAGGTGTTTAGTTAGATACGGTACTCCAAAGGCGTAACACCTTTCAACCAGCAGATAACACTCAGCATCTGTATTATACAACAGCCACACTCTCGGCTTCAATTCTGTACCTACGTGTCTGGGCTTCATTTTGCCTACTTTTCTGGTGACATTCAACATTAACGTTTAAGATTTTCCTCCTTGGAGTGCCTTGAGGCGTTCCTGTTTTGAGTACAAGCGCCTTTGGCGCTCCACCTACAGCTGTAGTCCTACAGCAGTGCAGGTGTCCTCCCCAGCAATTGACAATTAAAACAAAAACAAAAAAACGTTGCTATTTATTTGAAGAGAGTAGTTTTGATCATGGTCTTCCTAATTCCTATAAGCCCATTCATGACTAGCTAATCCACCCAGTACGTGTAACTCACCGCGATGGACAGGACGCAGCAATACATGATGCACTGATACGACGGAGGGCCAGTGACCGACTGAATCGACCTCATGAGCACAGGGCCCTTCCGAGCCTCGAACATCGTAGAGCCCTATCGTCCCCCTCCCCCGCCCCCGCCCCCATCCACACCCCTCCCAACCCCTTTCGAGTTCGTCTGTGCGTTATCCTCTTCTCGCACCATTCATGAAATACGTTATGCCTAGGCGTAGGTCATTGGCGCGGGGTTGCACTCATATCCTGTCGAATGACATGACGGCTCAGCTAACTCCGTACGGTCCATTCACGTAGATCGGGACCAGACCCCTGAGGAGGGGGTCAAATGTCCGGTTCACCCCTCCCCACTGGATCCGCGCCTGGTTCTCAAGCTGCTGCGTGCTTGCTCCTTGCCCTCTGGTGCGACGCGCGGCGACGAGTCAGTCATCATGTGGTCATCATGTGGCAGACGGATTGATTGAATGGCAAGCTCAGGGCGGAGTGTGGGCGGGTCCGGGCGGGTCCGGGCGGGGTCCTGGCGGGTGGGAGGCAGCGACACTCCGCCGCACACAAAAGAGCGCCACAATTTCCGCCGCTGAGATTCACTGGAAGTGCTCGACATGCCCTTGGACTTCAAGTGTCAGCGACAAATTAGCGGCACCCTCGCATATAGTCCGGGAACTCCACTGGGAACCGTGTTAGCACCGCGGTAGTATCGGGGACCCCATTATTTGGTAAACTTTATTGCGAACGGAGAGGCGGAGGACAGAAAATTGTTTCTAAGGAAAAAGATGATTTTCTCTCACGACGAACACTGTAAAAATACCAATTTCTGGGAGCCCTTCCCAAGAAACAGAGGTGAAGTAACGCCTGTTTCGGAATTTTTGGGACTCGTTTCGAGAATTATTTAGAAATGCATTTTAGAGTGCCCTGATCACTTTGCTATAGCTCTCAACATGACCCCCAAAAATTCCGGAACTGGTGTTACTTCTCCCCTGTTTCTAGGGAAGGTCTACGCAAAATTGTTATTATTATTATAGGGGAAGAGATTCAGGAATTCGGAATATGTTTCTCCAATTAGAAAAGTAAAAACACATTCACAGCAGCGCTGTTTTAGGTTTTATAAGTTGAAATGGTAAGAGGAACGAAAGAGAATGAAATAATTATCGATGAGCGACGTCTCGAAGGAAATGAAAGAATAGTCGGATGAGAAACAGCCACTGATCACTCGTTGTTTATGATTGGGTGGCTCCATTTCGACTTTATATGAAGCGAGAGGAGCGGCGAGGAGAGGCGAGGCGAGGCCTCATATCTTTGTCTTGGCGGCAGAACGGGTTTCGGTTTCGGTCGCGTGGTCAGTATTCTTATCGCGATATTTGCCAGATCGTTTTGCGCGTCCGAGGTCCATCTCAATTTCGCCTAAGTCTCGCGCGGTCTGCTGGTCTGGTCTGGTCCTGGGGAATGAGATGAGGGCATTACCTGAACCAACCGGAAAATAAAGTCATCCGGCGAGGACACAGGCGACTCTCACCGAGTCACTGGCACCCGATAGTGATTGCCAGTTCACAACAACTTCATGTTATTGACAAATCTGTAGTCTTGAGAGAGCCGGTCACCTCAACGTAATACTGAAGGACGCCAGTAAGGATCGTACTGACAGTGGGCCGCGTAGGCAGAAGGTCGAGGAGTACACTGGAAGAAAAGTATCGTAAAGTTACCAAGATCGCTGGCAATTTTTGGACGACACGTCCTTCACAAATTTACAACAAGAGTTGCGTAACTCTTCTGGCAACTTCCCATAGCATAAAGTACGAATCCGTGCAAAGCGACATGACTTCTCAGGAAAGGAGCTCCTGTAGGAATTCAGTATTGGCAGATATAAAGTAACGATGTTCGCAAAGTGCACGATGCAGTACCATCGTCCCATCGATCCGAGGCCCTGGCTGGGCCCTCACCAGCAGCGGCCCAGACAGACCCAGACAATGCAATTGAGTACCGCGCTCCTGTTTATGTCCCGCTCACACCCCGCTGGCCCCGCCGGGCCGGGCGTGGCCTCGAATCTCACGCAACACAACCCCCTGGCGCGAGAATACTCGTCACTTGGATAGCTTGTTGTGAAGAGTGATTTCGAACCATAGCAAGCAGATAAACTGTACCGGACTGCTCCGCCGGGGCCTTCTCGTTCGGATTGTTGTGCCAGAAGAATGTCACATCGCAGAAAAGTGGAAGCACTGTTGCCTACTCTCTGAGCGGAAAGCCGAAGCAAAGCCGAATGAAAGGCGCGGTTTGAAAACATTGCAGACCTTCGGAATCGAGCTAGGCGTGTTTGGTATTTCAAGAGTGGGAACTCGCTTCAGTAATCGGACGCGATTGGAGACCTAAACGCGGATGATGTACAGTAGTTACCGCCACTGCCCCGAGGAGCCGGCAGGGCAGGGCAGGGCAGGAGCGGGGAGCAGGGAGGCGGGAGCGGGGAGCTCGCGAAGAGCGACGGTGGTGTTGGGGCAGGAACCGGGCAGGGGCAGGGGCAGGGGCATCGGACGGCGTCAGCCGGACAGACACACGGACAGCGTGGTGTTCCCTCCCTCCCGCTCCCAGCCAGGCGGGCGGGCCCGAGTTCAGGTTGTGCGAACTTCAACAGGGCGACCAGCAGGCAGTCTGGTCTGGGATCGCGAGCACAAGATTCAGAGAGGAACTTGTCCTCCCCGTCCTGCCCTACCTCACGTCACCCTTCGCGTTGACGGCCGCCCGCTGCCACCCCGCCCCACCCCACCCACGCCCCTGCGGCCCGCCCCCACGCCGCGACAAGACGCAGTCAGATACCAGAGGTGCGCGGAACGCGGACACCACCAGGACCTATGGCATCCGTTAGCATGTGCTATCTGTTCGTGGTAAGTGAAACGTGTTCGGGAGAACTCGGCACTGTAGATAAAGCTCCTCATACCTTTCCTTGCAGTGCAAACTTTCTGTGCAAGACAACAACAACAAAATCTTTGAGTTGTTTTGGTTTTAAGTTTTCCATTATCGTTTTATTTATCTGCGTTTCAACTAGGTATATTTTTGTAAACGCCCTTTTAGATACTTTAACACTCTTGTAACGTGTTTGGTAATCATACGATTTTGAAAATCCTCACAGATGGCATTCGTTTTGATATGTAAATTGGGTGGGTGCCCTGCTCCCAGTTGTACGGCGTGCCTCTGATGTTCGCGTTCGATCCTCGGCCAATGTTGCCGCTGCCGGTCGAAGCGACTCCACCTCTCCGGGTACAATCTTGTTTATTGGATTTGAAAACATCAAAGGAGGTTTCATTATGGCTCCACACAATGTCTGTGCCTGGCAGAGTGTTCAAAGTGTCGTTATATTTTGTTCTTTACGCCATACATTGATTTTGTTGTTTTCTTATTAAGTAAGCAAACATCAATAATTCGTATGTTTTGATTTCGTTTCCTTCTTGGACTATTACCGTAGCCAAATAATCACGTCGTCTCGAACCGAGCCCGCATGTAAAGCAACGAAGGCCCTAGTCGCGTGGAGTAGAGCAGGTCGTGTGTCGTGTTTATTAAGGTCGCCCCATGAGATGATGATGTGCTTGGAACATCCTCTTGCTGTTCTCGTCCAGGACAGGCTCGCGTCGCTCTGATGTGATGAGGCCAGGTCGAGCCAGGTCGAGCCAGGTCCACAGCATAAGACACGAGTAGCTCATGTGACAGTGCCGGGTGTTGACCCCAGGCCAGAGCTTGTTTGGCAGGCTGAGCTCTGAGCTCGAACTGGACCATTCTGCGATCCAAGCGAACAGTTCCTGTCCTGTGCGCCTAGACACTAGACTCGCTCGCCCGCAGCGCCGCCGCGTCCAGATCTGCAGCCAGGGGCGTCTTTTGATACATCAGCCAAACAAGGCAATGATTGCATTTGGCAAGGCTGTTCATAAGACGCCCCTCTCTGTCCTCTGTCGTGGTTGATTCGCCACTTTGGTCTCTTGCCAGGACGCTGCTGCAGAACTCTGGTCTGGAACTGGTCCCTCTCAAAGCGCCGGGCCGGGCTTACTGATACTGACGTCACGCGAGATATCTCGACAAAAGGACTCGTCTAACTTCGTGGTCCTCACTCCGAACATTGTAAAGACAATGGACGCGATGCGCATTATTAGTGAATACGACAGCATCTCTATTAAGCTGCGATCATCCTCCTTTTGAAATACGTCACAATAGTAGACACCTTCCAAATCGTACTTGCTTTGAGCGATTTTCCGATGCTTCATAGGGAATGACCGCGCGTCACATCAGCAGCACGAGGGTAAAGGACGCCTCTTTCATCCTTTTGAATCCTATTCTGTTCTCCTCTCTTCGCTCCTCTCCCTCGTCCCTTGGACCTTCCATTTCCCTTCGTTACCCGTCCCTTTCCACCCTCCCCTCCCTATCCGCCCCTTTACCCTCTCCCCTGCACCTGGAACTGCAACTCGTTATGCATGTTCATAACTCACAGCCCGTTCGATGCCACCTGCTCCTCTCTCTGCCTCCTCTCCTTCCCCTCCTCTCCCTCCCCTCCTGTCCCTCCCCTCCCCTCTTCTCCCTCTCCTCCTCTCCTTCCCATCCCCTCCCCTCGCCCTCGCTGGATGACACGTTGATGAAGGCACAAAGCGGCAACTTCATAACACGCGAGTGCGTCTTCTCGATACTTCATCCACTTACAGCAGCGTATCTCAACCGCGATCGGAAACAAGCATTAAACTGTCTGGAAGCAACTGAGGAAGGCTGTAATCGGAATAGAAGGTGGCGTCTTTTTGCTCGCGTGCTCTTCTGTAGATCGGGTGTTCGATACGCTGCTCTCGAAAAACAGTTTTGTAAAATTTATTTATCAGTAAAATATGACGCGTAGCCTACGTGAAGAAAGACAGCATTTTATATTAATATTATTAAATGAGCGTGCTTGTGTGGGGGATGTTGAGGCTCGTGGTGTAAGCGAGCAAATCGACGCCATTCGTAAGCTGTCCTACCACGGGCTGTCTGTTGCAGAATAGCTTATCCTGTCATTTGACATCGGTGCGGACGCTCAATGAAATAAGTGCGGTGCAGACTGGCCAACGATAGCAGACGTCTGGGAGGCGGCACAGGGAAGGGAGCTCAGAGACTGTCACGTCACCGCTCGGCAAGCGATCTGCATTAACTACGTCTGTCAGGAGAAAGAGGAGGTCTTCGGGCCTATCCTAAGACGAGCAAAAGAGTGGTAATTTCCAAAAACAAAGTTCACGTGCGAGTTCATGTTGTTTACGGACGTCCCCTGAGCAGAAGTGAAAAAAAAACATGAGTGCATGGTTTCGGGGCCGAGTCTCAAGCCGGCCGAAAGTCCGGGCCAAAATCGGCCCGGGCCCAGGCCAGCTGAGTAGCCTCAGCGAGCTCGCGGGGCCCCGCGGAGCCCCACGGAGCCGCCCCTGCCTGTGTCGCATTGTGGACGGCCTTGGTGCAGGGCAGGACCGGCCGGCCGGCCGGCTGGGTTGGGTGGGACAGCCGGGGCGGGTGGGGGCGAGCGGGGGCGGGCGGGGGCGGGCGGCCGTGGACTTGACTCTGCTGCAAGGAGCCAGCAATGCGAGCAATGTCAGGCAGGTCGACTCACCTCTACAGGTGCACACACCCAGAGAGAGGGTCGCAGATCGTACTTCGAGAAACAGACCAAGGTTTGATGATTGATTTGGAAATTTTGTTATTCTCCTTTGGCAATTTTTTTTTTATTTTTATCGTTGTTTTCACTACTGGATCGACGTACCTTCCATCCGTGCCATTTACTCAGATCCTTTTCTATTTGTTGTATTTAACGAGGGATGTAGTAAGCTTGTTTTGAGCTTTCTGCAAGAAGCAACACTACTTGTCACTTCAGATCTTGTTTTGGTCCTACTCGGACTGTGAATCGTCAGGGTGCTAGTTGCTGTACCGCACGCTCGCCAGGCCTGGGGCCCACAATGTACAGGCCTCGGTCGGCGTCCTGGCGAGAGGAGCGCCCAGGCCAAGCAGAGCTCCCTGTTCACATGGAGATTCTGACCCCTCCCCTCTCGCCGCAGAGCGAATGGGCAACGGGCCTTGCTGCAGGAACATGTCGTCGTCTGCAGTACCGGCCATTTTTGTGCAAATGTTGCCTGAGTTGGTACGTCTGTGTAATGGAGTAGGCTATCAGGCATCACAGCTGCACAGGCTAGGAAAGGACCTGATCGAAAACCAGCAAAAAATAGACTGCAAATTTTTTAGATACGTCGAAAATGTTCCGACAATTGGTCAACACTTCAAAAATCTTAAAAGCTATTTTCTGTGTCAAACTATTTAAAAATAATAGTAATGATAATAATAATGGGACAAGCTCAAACGAGTTTCATTATCACTACTCTCTATGAGTCAGAACCTCGATCAGAACACTTTGCTCTCTAAGATCGTCAAAAGAAAAAGTCAACGTCAACAAATATAGAGGCGTATCGGCAGGGGCTGGTATCCTCAGATTCCTCCGATGCGGGGCGTGGCGGAGCGTGTAGCGGGGCGGGGCGGGGCGGGGCGGGCTTGGGCGCGGTCCAGGTCAGTGATCGCCCACAGCCAACGTATAACGCGACCTAGCGGGGCTAACAAACTCCGAGTTCGTGTCAGATTGCGCTGATCAAATTCGGGTACCAGTCCAGCCTCCTTCGCTCCGCTTCGCTCCATCTCCCTGCTGCCGCGCTGCCCGGCACGGATACATATGGTCAGCTGGAGGAGAGGGAGGCATGGGGCCGGCTGCCCAGCGGCATTGGTTGAGTTTAACTGAATTCACAGACCTGCTCCGCCCCGCCCCGCCACGCCACGCCACGCTACGCCACGCCACGCCACGCCACGCCCCGACACGTCACGCTACGTCACGCCACGTCACGCGACGCGACGCGCGTGCTCCAGCGACAAAGCGGACGATGATGGCGCTCTTGGCTTTGGGTTTTGCACATGGCGTGGTGAGGTGAGGTGAGGGGGCGCGGCGGCCCTTTGTGCGGGCGATGGGTGGAACCTGACGGAACTGTTCGTCTCCTTTCGGCAGATGTCGCCTGCCCCTCATTATACCCTCGCTCCCAGCCTTAGCCAGCGCACCCACCCAGTGATGCGGCACAAAGGACACGCCACGCCACGCCACGCCGCGAGCAGAACGCGTCTGTTTACCGGCCGGTGCATGCCTATGGCCTGACGAGGTCCTGTGAGGTCCTGGCCTGGATCGACAGAATGGGAGCCATGCCTTAAAAGCAGGGCAATGCCCCGGGGCTCACTGCATAGGCGCCATGCGTCGACATGTTTCTAAAAATTGGTTTATGTTTTTGTTTTTCAATACAGAAAATTTGAGTCCACTATCCGAATTAATTAGGGTTTTCTGACCTTTTTTTAGGCGGTCTTATGTAAGACCCCTTTTGCGGAACTTAGCTGGCTGGTTAACTGCAAATGGCACTGACAATACAAAATTGAATGCAAAAAAAAATCTAATTAAATGATTACTTTTTCTGGTATTTAATCTGATGTAATGCAATGCAACACATAATATGTGTGCACATTGTGAGGAAATGATGCCCCCTCGCCTCGCCTCGGATGACAGCTTGCTGCGGTGTCCGCGCGGCTCGCCGCTCCCCGCGGCGCCGGCTGTCGAGAGGGGCGGGTACTATTCCCACGGGGAGTTAGATGTGTCGAGGGCACGGTCCGCGATTACGATCTGGATGACGGAGCTAGAGATGAGCACTACTTTGTGTTCTTCACACTCCCCCTTCCCTGTCACTTGAAAGGGCACGGTACGGTACTTGCAAGATATTTCGAGATCGATCTTCGTACCAGTAGACACTCTTCCAGACTAATAATATTGACGCTCTGTAAGTAACTTCTGAATTTTCTTTTTAGACAACGCAGTACATATAGTGTCTACTGAGACCTCTGTAAAGAACTATGTTGCTATAACGAACTTTGATTACTTTTGGGCGTTTAACTTCACTTACGAAATAACTTATTCGAAAGAACTTAGTAATCCCTGAGTACTCCAATTGTTTTTCAAAAATTTGAAGTAACTTACATTAAGTCAGTCCAGACGAAGGAAATCAGTAGCCGATCATCCTATTCATTATGCATATCGAAGTGATAATTAGGTGGGTGGTTGGATCGTTAGCCAATGACGGAAGCACTAGCACGCTGTTCTGAACGCCTGCGTACTCTATCCACTCCACGACTTGGTTTTGCTTTTGGCTCCTTGTCCCCTGACGGTGTATCGAGATGACTGTTCGTTCCAGCCGGACATGAAGACGGTGAGGGCGTTGACAAATTGACGCCAGCCCAGCCAGCCAGGCTCATCACGTCTGTTTAGGCTGCCCCCTGCCGCTCTCTTACTCATTGCGCGCCCCGGTCGGATGGGGTGAGGGATAAGGAGGGGAGGGTGATGTTATCTCACGTGTGCCAGTCAACTGTCAGAGTAACCGCAGCAAAACTCCGGATCCCGACACGTCCCGTCCACTTAATATCCGCGACGCGGAGTGAGCGACGCCTCTGCGCCACGCGGCGGTGCGACTGGCCTGGCCGTGCTGCGGTTTGAGAGGCGAATATTGAATGATCTCCACTGGAGCAGTGTAAGCAAGCCAATCCATCATGGCGGTAACGCGAAGGAGCGGGGGAGCTCAAATCTAGCGCCGTACGATGGCATAGTAAAGCTAAGGCCGTCAGTCAGTGCACGAGATTCGAATAGCTCGACATGCAGCTGTATCGAAAGACGATATCGAAAATGAATCCAAACGACGATATCGATATTGATATCATAATAAGGTCGTTTCGTTTTTGTTTTGATTTTTTTTTTTAACTTTTTTTGCCACAGATCTGATTACATAAAGTTGCGCGGCTACTGTTTTGGGGGATTGGTGGTTAATGCTCTAAATTTTGAGTTACTTGGCGTCTGCGGTTATCCCGCGTGCCTCTGCAAAACACCCGTAAACTTGTTTAAGTTATTCCTCCAATCTCCCGCTGTTGAGGCAACGTATTATATGATATGCTGCATGACAGCCAGTCATTTTTACGTCCGGACTGGCAGTGCTCTCTGAAAGATACTTTATTTTCTTGGGGTTTGTTTCGTATTCGGAGGAATCTTCGGTTCATGGAAGACTGGGAGGAGGAGCCAAAGTTGTCGGCGATCGTGACTGTGATGATCAGACACGGCAGGCAATACTGGCGGCAAAGACTTTGAGAACTGTGAAGAGGTGAGACAGTGGAGTAAGAGAACTCGTCCCCTTCTCCAAAATTCATACCGCCAAAAAAATTAAACCATAGACTTATTGAAATACAACGTTCACTTGTTCGTGCGGAGGCAGACCTGTACGGTCGTGAGTGGTGCAGGCTCTCTACCGGTCTCTGTCGCCAGGGGCCGTAAACTCTGTGACGTCGCTGTTGTGGGAAGAGAAGGGAAGTACCACAGTACTAGGCGGGACCAGTTCTGTCAAAATTAATCACGCAGTTTGTTGACGATCCCTGATTTGCGTGTATCGGGAGACCTAAAGCGAGAATGTGAATGTGCGCGCTTTCACCAGCTTTTTTTCAAATATTTATATAAAGCACGTAGAATTGCTCCTGAAGCCTGTCTCGTTTCTGGCGACGATGATGTCACGTGCTTGTAATGGCGGCCCGCAGCGGGCTCCAAGCAACACCTTGACGTGCTGCGCTGTCCACCCACAGGTGATGCTGGCGGTGCTCGCCGCGCGCTCTGCCGGCTCGCCAGCGCACTACTACCCCGGCAGCTACCCGTCGACAAGGACCTCCGCTAGCTACCCTCCCCCGGTCCAGCTGTGGTTCCTCACGCCCTCCGAGGTGGCCGATTTAATAACCCGCATCCCCCTCGGCGACTACAGGGAGGTGTCTCCCGACGCGCCAGTGGCCGCTCGGAACGCAGTCAACGAACACCAGACGTAAGGATGCCTCCTCTGTTCCTTACACTGCTCCAAGGAGTAACCCCCTGCTAAATCTTGTTGTTTTTGTTATTGTTGTCGCAGGCTGCGGCAGCAAGAGGTTGAGGTCTCGCAGTTCCACACCCAGGACGGGGCGGGCCGCGCTGTGTTCGGCTACAACACCGGGGACCAGGTCCGCGTCGAGGCCCGCTCGGGGGACGGCCGCGTCAGGGGCTCCTACTCCTACCGGGACCCCACCGGCAAGATCGTCAAGGTCAGAGCCAGGAAACACCGGAATGAAAACATGAAACAGATTCAAGCTCGGGCGTCAATTATTGAATGATTCGGAACCGAATTATTATTTGATCCGGGAGGCTCAGAGGGTGTATTTCTTGAACGTAGCGGAGACTAGACCACGCTATATCCCAGGTAACACAGCTAGGTCCGAAAGCCGTAAAGTGACGTTATGACGTCACTGGCGATTTTCTGACCTAGCTATCAAGGTAATATCAGTCAATTATGCCACAGTTTAAAAATCAGGAATTCCTATTTCAGCTCGTTGTTAATACATGCCTTTGCAGGTCAACTACTGGGACGATGGCGACGGTTTCCACGTCGCTGGCAACTCCCTGCCGTCGCAGTCGGACGTGCCGGAGCCCGTGACGGAGACCCCCGAGGTGTCGGCGGCCCGGCAGAAGCACGAGAGCCTCCACGCGCAGGCCCTGCAGGCGGCGCTGCTGGCGGACCAGAGGTGAGCGGCGAGCGGCGAGCGGTGCAGCGCCCGGGAGGTAGGCAGCCCATCCGGCACGCAGCTGGAAGGGGTGGCCTGCTGGGAGCAGAAACGGCGAGAGGAGAAGATATGTCTCTGAACGAGCTACCTTCTGACTAACATAGCAAGGAACTCCCGGTCGTAACTTTTCCTGGAAACATTGGAACAGAATGCAAGCTTTTTAAAGACTGCTATTGGTCGTATGAGCATGCAGACTCCGATCAGGTCTGGATCAAGCTAGTGTCTCTGCTCACAGCGAGGAGACGGACCAGACGCGTGTGGAGGGGCCGAGCGGCGACCTGCCGCCCGTGTACGACGAGGACGGCACGGAGCTGCGGCGATACCCCGCGCCCCAGCACGCCTCCCTCTACGACCCGAGCCACGTCCACGACGCGGACCGGGACGCCGTCATCATCAACAACCCCGACCTGGAGCCGGACTCCTTCAACGACATCCAGTTCTTCCGCACTCTGCGGGCGCGCGGACGCGGCTACCACCCCAGGACCGCCTCGCAGTACCAGCAGCGCTACCCAGCCAGCTACCAGGCCAGCTACCCGGTCAGCTACCAGCAACGCGCTCGCCGGCAGCTGCAGGACGAACGACAGGTGTGCAGTGCACTTTAATGATCGTCACGAGATGTCAATAGAAACACGATGGAGAGTGTCCGGGCCATGTGCAGGATATTTCAAGCACAAGACGTGCTTACATACTAGGCCATTATATTTTAGAGGTTGAGTGAAAGGGTATTGAAAGTTTGTGGTGTATCTAATATGTGTTCAATTTGTGCAAAAATGAAATACCTGAAAGATTGTTTTTGTGGGTATTTGGGGACTTGTGCTCTGGCGTGTGACCCGTGTGACATTCTTTTGTTTTCGCAGCAGCAGGATCAAGATGCGGCCAACGGGTTCTACTTCAGCCACCGCTACCCGGCGCCCATCCTGGTCAGGGTGAACCCCTCAGCCCCGGCCGAGGCCCCAGCCGCAGCCGAGGAGGGCCGGCCCCAGGCCTACAACATTGACCTCCGGACCGAGCAGCGGCCTGGCCAGGGAGCGTCGCAGTGGCAGCGGACGAGCTCCGTGTCGCAGAGGGCGTCGTACTTCGGCGCCATCCCGGTGGCCGCGGTGCACGACGCGCAGGTGGCGCCCGGCCAGGAGGGCGCCCGCGCCGCGGCCGAGGCGTACGCCCTCAAGCCTGTGTACACGGAGCCCAGCGCACAGGGCGCCTACCGCAGTGCGTGAGGGCGGCCCCAGGGTGACCCCACGCCTGCCCGATGACAGTCCCACGCCGGCCCCGTGGTGCCTCCATGCTGGGCCCGGCGCCGCACTGCCCACGAAGGGCAAGGTGCTTCTGCCCTGCGCAGCCCCGCGGGGCCAATCTCACCATCTCGCAGACCCGATGTCAAGTTCATAGGAACCTAGCCAGGCTAAGCTGAAGAGAACCGTCATAGAATACGATTTTCTAAATCTTTCGAAACATTGTCGCTATCATAAAACGATTGCTGCTTCTGTAATAATTGGGGATTGTCGAGGGCAGCTAGAAGATTATTTCGTCTTGTTCTTTGAGCTGTTGGACTTCAAGCACTATGCGATGAAGTTCACCCTTGGGTCTGCGAAGTTTTAAAGTAAGTACTGCTATTTTTGAGATCAAAAATGGACGCTACTAATAGCATACCAAGTGTGGGGACGTAACTTCATGTTTACGTTCAAATCTTGAAACTGTGAATGTTTTAATTTGTTTCTGTTAGGGAGGGTTACCAATGCTGACAATTACATAAAACTATGTTGGACTTGCTTGTCATCAGCGACTTGCATAAACTGATTGCAGACAAAGTGCTTTTCGCAGAAATATATTGTTTGGTGATTTTGAAAACTAATTCAAGCGATGTGCCATTCTGAGGTACGCGTGTTGCTGTGATTTTTTAATAAAATAAACGTAGTTCTTAGCATATTCGTGACTTTTCATTGCAAGCTTTCTTCCTGTTCAAAAAAACACACCAAACACTTGGACTTTGCGCAGTTTGTCAAGAAGAAAAAGACATCCTTTTAAGCAGTACATTAAGTAATTTATTAATTTGCCTAGAATAAATACACTACATATCACAAACATTTTTTCGACTTGATTCTATACCATGAAAACTACGTTAATTTTGAACCTCGTCCGTCTCAGAAACTCTTTGTTTCGTGCTACTCTTTCGTCGCGTTGGCTTCTTCTTCTTCTTCTTTTTCTTGGCAACCTTGTTCGGTTGTCCACCCGGTCTTGAAGTTTTATGTGGTTTCTTTGCTGGCCGAGGGACACTGCTTGGTTTGGTTATCACAGTGGATGGTTTTCCACTAGTAGCAGCTGGCTTTGAGGTTGTATGCACTGGTTTCAGGTTCAGGACAGCCGGCTTTTGAACAGAAGCCGGTGGTTTCAGACTGCTGGCCAGTGGTCTCAGGCTGATCAATGTGGGTTTCAGATTGCCCTGGGTTGGTTTCGGGCTTGATATCGCTGGTTTGGGACTCGTGGCGGGAGGCGCGGTCGTAGTGGTAGTCGTAGTGGTGGTTGTGGAGGTCGACGTGGTGGTCGAGCTGGTCGTCGTCGAAGGTGCTGGGGTCGGCGGCTTCTTCCTCTTGGGCGACGCCGTCGTGGTTGTGATCTGTGGCGGCAAAGGCCTCCTAGCAGGCTTCTTGACGCCAGTGGGCTGGTTCCCAGGTCTTTGCCCAGGTATTTGCCCAGGTCTTTGCCCAGGCCTTTGCCCAGGTTTTGGTCCAGGCTTTGACCCAGGCTTGCTGCCGGGCTTCCGCTTCTTGGTCGGCTGCGCGGGTGCGTGGGCGGGGGGCTTGGGCTTGGGCTTGGGCCTGCGGGGCCGCGAGGCGCTCTGGGGCGGGAAGACGTAGGACACGGCCTGCCCCATCAGGCTCGCCATGCCGCTCAGCATGTCCGGGATGTTGATGGTGATGGGCAGGAAGGACACGCCCTCGATCGCGTCGCCCAGCGCGTTCCCCAGGATGCGAGGCTGCGGGCGAGCAGGCTGCAGGCCGAGGTACCTGCCGACACACGGAGCGCGGGAGGGAAACGAGATGAGAACAGGAAGAAAGCATATGCACCACCACGCGAACCATAACAAACAGACAAAATCCAACACCCCACCAGACTGATGTCGTCTGCTAGTTGCGACCTGCGCACTACCGGTACTTTACTGCCCTCATCTTTTTCACCCCATTGAAATAATACTTAGGCTGATAGGCTTCCATTAATAAAGTGAGCGCGACTTCCGCGATCAGAGACTGCTGATTCCTCCGCGTGTGCAAACATAGGCTAAATTCACGTTTCGCTTTACGAAGAGATTTTTGAGAGACCGCTTATCTTTCACCCCCCCCCCCCCCCCCCCCCCCCCTCCTCTCTCTCGGCGAGAATGTAAGGCGAGGAATGTGGTATAGTGGAAATGAGGACAAGGATGAAGTTTTGCAGGAAATAGGCCTCACAAGTTTATAGTACCGCAGAAGCTCAATTTTAGAATGCTTTCGCAGCCTTGCTTTGACTGGAGCTTGAGGTGGGTCCGGGTTCCTTACTGCTGGCCGGCTGGGCCGGGCCGAGAGCCTGCCCGCTCGCTGCTCTTACCTGCCGGCTGACGCCGCGGGCTCCGCGGGCCCCGTGCCAAGCCCCGCGGACTCTGCTGACGGCTTGGAAGCGGCGCCGGCCCCGGAGAGACTCTCGGAGGCTGCTGCTATTACGAGCGGCAACAATAGCCACGCCTGCCAACAGCCACACAATTATAGCGTATATGTTTTTGTTCGCACGGGGCACTTGGCTCGCATATAGACCCATTGCACTGAACTGCACCGCCGTGGCGCGGCTCGGCGCGCTCTGGCCGGCACTAAACGGAGAAAGAATAGGGTTTGCTTCCATGTTCTTCGCGCGTCCAAATGGCTGCTGAGCCTGCTGAGCCTGCTGAGCCCTGCACTGCGTGTTACAGGCCCGCCGCCCTGCTCAGACAGAACACACAGGTCGTTGCAGTCCAGCTAGATTCTTAGATAAAGCCGGGTTCCGCAGCTCTGTCTGCCTCGGGCAGCACAGAGAAGAAAGTGCAGTCAAGGGAAGTCGACCGGACAGTGCATGAGAAACATTACTGACACTCGTTGAAGATCAAGTCCTCTCCTGTGCATGACTCGAGCTGGCCACGAAATTTATCATTCACAATCGACATCTGCAACATTCAATGTGTTATAATGTAATGTATGGAGGCTACACATTATGAGAAAGCGCTGATCACCTCGCCGTATGAAGCTTTCATATTTTCACGCGAAATAAGGGAAGTAAGAATGACATTCGTGATGCGCGTATGTTCTCTCGGTAACTGCTACTTTCATACTGCAACTTAATATTAAATTTCCTCGAAAAGGAAGAACATTACCACCCACTACTATTAAAAGTGCAGCTGTGAATGGGTTTCCCACCTTTCGTATGCAAATTAAAAGCAAGCGTCCCGACGAGGCGGCCATATGCAAATAGCACAGTGAGTATGAAGTGCCTGATCCCCCTGCCTCACTTTCTCTGCTCCTCAGTAGTCAGTGGTTTTGATTATGAAGCATTGGTCAGCTTGCAAGCCTTTGGATTCCTGAGCTAGTTTCCCGCCTGGTGTGTCGGGGTGCGTACACCGGGGCATCGCGTTTAGAGAGCCTAGAAGGAGAGAGGCGACAACTGTCATGGCGGCCACCGGCCTGGGATCCAGCTGTGTCCGCTCTACCCCGCACCCTCACCGCGCGCCCAGGTAGCGAGGCACTGCGCATGCGCTGCTCTCAGCGGCTGCCAGGACCGCCGCCGCCATGACAGTTGTCGCCTTTCTCCTTCCAGGCTCTCTAATCGCGTTGTGTGGTGTCAACTGTCTGCAGCACTAAGCCCCTGACAAGTCCAGGGTAGGCAACCCGGCACAGCACGACAGAGCAGCGGGCCTGCCTACCTCGCGGGCGCTTCACCTCGCGCATAGGAAACCTGGGCGGGCGTTCACATTACTTGTAAAAGATGATCCAGCCGAACAGAGGTTCTGCTCCGGTGACTGACAGATGGTTGGCAAGCACGCGCCTAACCAAGGTTGAGCGAGAGAGATGGTTGCAGACAGGGATTCCGCACGTGCGACCGAGAAAAATAGCGGGGAATGGAATGGAGGAGGTGTTATCATGACGTAGTATTCTGTGTAAATCGCTACCTCGAGAGTAGCAGGCACTGTTAAGGTGAAACGCGTCCCAACTATGAGATCTGCAGGTAGAACTCGAGTTTCTTTGCCACGGACTGTGAGGTGAATCTGGATTTCCGGTCATTATGGCATCGTTTGTTTAAATTGACTTTCTCCAACAGGTTGTTGAAGTGGTGCAGCAGAGGGTCTGACTTAAACCCTAGAAACTCGTCGAACGAAACAAACATTCAAGCAAAGCTAATTAATTCTCGAGTCAGATGAACTGGACAGAGGGTAATTCGATCCATTAGATTAGTGATGGAGAAAGTATATGACCCGTCTGCCATACAGGGACAGAGGGCCCGACAGAGACAGCTACACTGTAAATGGAGGGTGTTTAGAATGGAAGCGCCTAAGGCGCTTGCACCCAAAATGGGAACGCCTTAAGGCGTTACCTGGCTACGCACCTCAGGCGCTTCCTCTCTAAGCACCTTTTAACCAGCAAGTAGAAGCTGGATGCAAGAGTACATGCAGCACTGTATGGTAGAAAAGATATAATACTACTCATAGCATTTTAGAGGTGTTTAGCCAATAAGCACCTTGTTGCATTGAAAAAGGTGCTTAGCGGCTAAACACCTTTAAAATACTACTCTGTAAATCTAACAGCGTTACAGTAATGCATTAGTAAATGTTGGAAATCACTGTCATACATTAGGAAAAGCGTGGCAGATTATCGCTGCAACAAGAGCGTTACAACTGGATGAGCTAGGAGACGCAGTTACATTCCTAATGGATCAGCATAATTCTCCTGTTCCGTATT
>CABIKL010000447.1:0-22721 GCA_902196195.1 Aptinothrips rufus
GGGGGGGGGGGGGGGGGGGGGGGGGGGGGGGGGGGGGGGGGGGGGGGGGGGGGGGAGAGGTAGAGGAGGGCGTGGTTCCTGATGACTGAGCCAGGCTGAGCCCCGCTGCCCCGCGGGCTTGAACAGCCATGATCGCTCAGGCAGCTGCCCGCTGAGCGCTGAGCGCCGCGCCTGTGCCCCGGCCTGCTGAGTGGTAAAGCCGCCATGAGCGTCGCGTAGCAACGAAGGACAGCTCTTGCCTTCCAAGTACTATGCCTAGCGCACCGTCCGTTGACCGCCGTTCTCTCTGCTCTTGGCTTTCCTTTGTGCTCCTCCCTATCCTATCCCTTCCTGCTCCTCCTGTCCTTCGCCTTTCACTGGCCCTCTTGCTCTGTTCCCGCTTCGACCGGTAACGGATCAAGGGCTTGTGTAGAGCTGGGCTGATGTGACGAAAGCCATTAAAAATACCTCGGGGATGGACGCGGGCGGTCGCTGAGGGGCTGGTATGATTTAGGGCCTGTTCCCTAATGGTTGTTGATGATGATCTCATTTTGACACACTGCAGTTAGCTGCGAGCTGTATATACAGATTTGGAACGGCTTGCAGCTCACCTTGCTCGTACCCAGAAATAATGCTGAAGTACAAGGCGCTACTGTCGTGTCATGGAGGGAATTACCTCCGCGATGGCAGAATGCAACACAGCTCCTTCCCTCCCATTGACTTCCAAACGCTTCCAGCCAAACTGTGCAGAGCCTCTGAAAGTACCCCACCTACCTCCCATACTGTTTTAAAATTCCTAGGTTTTCAAGAAATTGACCTTTTTCGCGCCCTTACCTCCCTCTCTTTTCGGTCGGCAGCGTCTTTTCATTCCAGCGTTTTGCTCCATTTCCCAGTTCAGAGACAAAACAGTTCGAGAAGGAGCGAAACAGACAGTGGCTCGGTCCACAAGATCCAGCATTCCCTCCTTATCTTTGCACGAGTCTCGCGGTATGACGGCCTGGTGGCTTAGTCGGCTTAGTCATCAGTAGACAACGTTAATTTCAGGGAGTCCGCCCACCCCTTGCTCCAACCCATATTTTTTTTATTATTTTTGGATGATTTTGGCTCTCTGAGAAGGACAGTGGCCTCAGCCCCGGCTCGCTAAGATTTCCTCTCTGGCTATGCCTCTGGTCGTAGGTGCGGAGGCATATCGGACACGCACCGGGTCTCCATCGCACCGTGCGGAAATGTAACTAGGAACATCTCGACTCGCGACCCACTTGCAGGTCCGCGCTCTTTACCTTATGCCTGAACGCTCGTGAAAGTGAGGACTCGAATCATGCCTAGGCTACATTGCCTATCGCATGTTCAGAACACAGCATTCTGTCAACATGTGCGTCGCTGGAACCGTCTATCGCCCCTCCCCCTCTTTCACACACACACACTCGCGCACACGCCGTACCCATACTCAGCCACAGAGCGTGCACGACCTCAACCAGATAGCTGTGTACCTTGCTGTTCATTCGGACTGCTTCAAGAATTTCTGAAAATTATTTATAATGGCCTTATTTTTATTTAAATTTTCAGGTTGGAGAAAGCTAAGAAAGATCTTGCTAATGCAGAACGCAATGCCAACTTGTATGAATCACGCTATAATGACATTAATATCAAGTATAATCAAGCCCTCGCTGAGAAAAAGAAAGCTTTGGATGACATTAAGGCAAGTATTTTTTCATGTTTGATTGCGCAGTTACTCATTGTTTTTGTGTTAGGATTGATTTTGATTGCTTTTGCAGGAAGCAGACAAACTGGCTAAACAACTTGACGATATGCGTAAAAATTTGGCTGAAGAAACTTTATTACGAGTGGACATTGAGAACAGATATCAAAGCCTCAAGGAAGATTCTGAATTTAATAAATCAGTGAGTACATCGGTTCTTTACCATAATTCCTTTTTATTTTTGTTTAATAATGTTAAAAAAAATGGTTTTACAACATTGTTTATTTTGTGAAATGTGTTTTAGGTTCATGAGAAGCAGTTAAAAGAGACCAGGACAAAGCGGCAAGTGGAAATCAGTGAGATTGATGGCAGGCTTTCTGAAGAATATGAAGCAAAACTCCAGCAGAGCCTTCAAGAATTGAGAGATCAGTATGAGGAACAGATGCAGGCCAATCGTGTGGAAATTGAATATTTGTATGAATCAAAGGTAAGTAGTAGAGTTATTTTGTTTGTGCCTTTATCCAGTTTTCTTTTTCTTTTTACATGAGTTGTGTGAAATGTTTGTATTTTGGATTATGTGCAACAAATAATTGTGTTTCAAACATATTCAGTTGAAAAATTTGCAAGCCCAAACTCAGAAGAGTTCGGGAGCAGCCGCTAGTCTCATGGATGAATTGAGGCTGTCTCGTTCATTGTGTGATTCATTGAACTCAAAGATTTCCGAAATGGAATCTTCAATATCTGCTGCTAATGTAAGTGCTAAATTAAATCAAGATTATTGCTTTTTAGTTTTCTAAGTTACCCTCTAGACCATCACAGTATTGCCGAGACCTGTCATTGCACTTCTGCTCTCAACAACCTTTTGTTTTCTTTTGTTCTACAGGCTCGAATTGCTGAGCTTCAAAGATTGGTTGATGATGAACGCCGAAATCTGGCTTCTGAACGAGACAGATATAGACGTGAGCAGAATCTTTTGGAAGAGGAACTGAACAATCTTCGTGAGGAAATGAATCGACAAATTCAGGAGTACCAAGATCTTCTTGATATTAAGGTTGCTCTTGACTTAGAAATCGCGGCGTATCGAAAACTGCTTGAATCAGAAGAAGAGAGACTGAACATAAGTCAAGTTGGAGCAGGCACATCTTATGCGAGCCCATCAGGAAGTACACCTCGTTCTGGATTTGGAATCGGTGGAGGAAAGCGTAAGAGGACCTTCATGGAGCAGTCAGATGTTACAGATTCTGCAGAATCAGAATCTTCTTGCAAAGGAGATATTGCGATAGTTGCAGCTGATCCTCAAGGGCGGTTCATTAAACTTCACAACAAGAGCAACAAGGTAAAGATTGTGTTCTGACAATATAGATATCTAAATGATGCGAAATGATGTCTTCCTGTCTTTACTTCCTCAACTTTTAGAAATTTTAATCGCTTAAATTGATATTAACACTACTTTAATTATTTTAGGAAGTTAGCCTTGGCAACTGGCAGTTGATCCGTCGTGCAGACGGACTAGAGACTATTTTCCGCTTTCATCGCACTGTAAAGTTGGAGGGTGGTGCCGGCTTGACTGTCTGGTCATCAGATCAAGGAGAAACACATGAGCCTCCTCACAATCTTGTTATGAAGTCCCAAAAGTGGGTCACTGGCAGTGAAGTGTTCACACAGCTTCTGAACAACTCGCAGAAGGTACGGACATTTGTAGATATGCACATCATGTCTCTTGTAGATTTGTACTGTGTTTATTTCTCATTGTGCCTTTTGCTTTATTTCCTCAGGAAGAAGCTACTTTGATTAAGCGGAAAGCTTCATCTCACAGATCAAGATATATTACTGGTGCAGCTGGCCAAGAGCATTTATACCAACAACAGGTAAGGCTTAACTCTGCCTTACATAACATATTGTTCCTTCCATCTTCTTTCTTCCTCTTACAAAAGAGACTAAAACCACATTCTTCGTAAGTTAATCATGCTTTGTCTTCTTACAGGGCGATCCTAGTGGGGAAGAAAGATGCCGCATTATGTGAAGATTTTAGTTTTAAGATTTTGTTACTTTTTTTTGTCTTTAGGTTCTGTTTCAGTAGAATTACTTGTTTTTATTTTGGAAAAGTTTTCACTCTTGCTATTTTTTTTAAAGAAAATATTACATAATCTATTTTTTCCCAGTGTTCATACTTTTGACTTACATATATAGCACTATGTGTAGCCAAACATGATTTGCACCCAGTGTTGTTTTTGTTCTTTCATCATGAATAGTGTTATTTATTTGAAACTTAAATACTATATGGCATCAATTGCACAGCTGATATCTTTTGGGACATCAGCGAGCTTTGATTAGTGTCAGCATTGTGTTTCTTTACAATTATGGAGATTTTAAAATACAAAGTTTTGTAAGAACCACACAAGTCCATAAATAATCCATGCTAGTGTTTAATTACTTGAATGTATTATGTTATTACCCAAACTATTCATATATCTTTGGTATGTTTATTATTATTTTACTAAATTAAAAACATGAAAAGTATGACCAACTGTGTTTGTCATCTGTACGTGCCCTTGCAGAAAAAAATGGTCATTTACTACACAAACCAAAATTTTCTAGAGTTCCTTTTAACTTCAAGGGCTTAGGAAGATTGTGTTTATAACTTCAAGGGCCGGGGAAGATTGTGTCAAGAAGTAAAACAGCATTCAATAATGGTAACATTCTTTAATCAACATCAAAATTTGATACAATTAATCTGGAATCCTATATTAAGGTTTATTTATCCTTATCTTGCTCTTTGTCACCATCTCTTTTCTTCTTGAGCTCCTGCAAAAATAGTGACAAAAGTAACTATCTTAAAAAGTTCAGCATTAACCGATTAAAGTTTCAACAGTTCAAACAACAGAAATCAAACTCACCTGCTTCCATTCATATTTTAGCCTATCTAACGTTTCTGGTGATATAGTTCCAGACTGAATCAAATTGTTTGATAAGGAACCTGAAATATTAAGACAAAGTCATATAAGCAATAGATCGTGCTACACCCAAGTACAAATGCTACTGAAGGTAACAATATTGACAAGGATGGTTATGAAATTGTTAATGACAAAATGTATGCTGCATCAAGATTTTCAAAGATAGTTTTGTTGGAAAAAATTCGTAATTCTAATTCTTCAATTTGTAAGCACAAAGACTTTCCAAGTTGCCTGTTATCCTCACCTTTATTTCTTGATTTGATTGGTCCTCGTGAGTCATTGCCATCCAGCTCGCCTTCCTCTTCAACATTATTTTCCATTAGCTGAGACAGTTGAAGCAAGCCCCCCATAATTGTCTCATCAAGAACAGCTTGCATTTGCTTTACTTGATCAGTTTCAGTAAAAAGATCTGTAAAACGAAGGCTGAAAAAAAAGGAAGAGAAAAAAAAGGTGTATATAAATTACTGATGTTCAAAATTAAGTCACAATTCAAATTTCTTTTCATATAAGTGGAATAAGGTGTATTAACAAAAAATATTATCAGTAAGTGGAGACAGTGCACCTACCTTAACCACAAGTATAAATCAAATACATCATGATATGACTCCAACTTTGACATATCAGAGAGTGTATTAGGGACAGGAGGTGGCCACTTCAAGTGCTGTGCCAGCCATTCTACATTCATAACCTTATTTTGGCTATAATGCCGTGCCATCTAAATTTAAAAAAAAAATGTACATGAAGGCAGGACAATTGCAATAAATAAAATATACAGAAAAGATGAGCCCACCCCACTCACTTTTAAAACCATTGACACAACAACTGCATCTTTAATATTTACAGGCGCACAGCAGAAAATGTATCGTGCTCTCAGAGGGAGCTGAATAGAGTCCATTTTTTCAGCAAGATATTTAAATGCCTCAATATTACACATAAAATATAACGAATCATCCATTTGGCACAAATCTGTGAATATTTCCTTGAAGAAGAAAATGATGTTGTAAAATGCCTGATATCATAATAAATAGAAATGGGAAAGAAAAAAATTTCCAGTTTGATCTTACTAGGAGAGATTGGAGAGAACTGTCCGGAAGATGGTATGCAAACATCTCTATCTGCTCAGCAGTGGGGTATAGGCCAGCTTTTTCAGCAGGTGGTGGCAAAGATGAAAGCATTGATTTTAAGATCTTTAAGTCATTAGGATGGTACGTTGTCACATGTCCCTGGAATGACAAATTTACTTCACAACATCAAATAGGTAAAAATACTTCGATATTTTGACTGAAAATACATTAAGTATGAGAATACACACCTCAGCAAAATGGGTTCCAAATCTCCCTGCCCGCCCAGCAATCTGGAGTGTTTGGGATACTGACAACGGCTCCATAGTTCTCCTTCCCTCAGAATTCATTTCCACTTTTTTCATTGAGGCAAATATAATTCTCCGAATATTTCTTAATAAATGGAAGTACAGTACTTTGTAAAATATACAACTTGATTCGGATGTTTACAGAAAGCTTCAATCTAGATCATGTATAAAACTTACAAGTTAAGTCCCATTCCTATAGCATCAGTTGCAACCATAACAGTACATGGATCACTTTCATCATTGAACTTCTTGCATTGTGCAAGTTTAGTGCCAGGAGGCAATGAGCCATATATGACAGCAACTTTATGACCTAAAGTTTCCAAGGCTTTTGTAAACTACAAGAAAACGGATTTTTCTATGAAATAACTGAATAAAAGACCAGCAGGCAAGTAATTTGTAATTGAGGGCACTAATCCTTTGGTACCAAAAGATCCATACCTTGTACACATCTTTTTTGTTGAAACAAACAATACAGTCACCGGGTTGCACATTTGTAAGAGATGATAATGCCGAGTTCTCAATACTTAGACCAGTCAGTCTTTTATATTGACGGACCTATGATCAAGTTTGATGAGGATGGGTAAACAGAGCATTGAATTCTTAAATTCTAATAAATACACAAGATGACCACAAATTCAGAACAAGAATTCAGAACATGTTATACAACTTGCATTATTGAAAGCAATCCATTGGAAATTTCTCAATGAAACAAAACTTTAATAAATGTTTAGGAACTTCATGAGAATAATACCTGTATCGTACCTCTACTGATTCGCCAGCTGTGGCTAGTAAATTTTCAACAAGAGGAATAGCAGCTGCTTCACCACAAACATGGACTTCCTTTGCGACAATCCCTAACAAGGCTCGAGTCCATGCCCAACCTCTCTGTGAATCCTGTAGCATCTGAATTTCATCAATTACAGCAACATCAACTAAAACAAAAGACAGCAAGACATTAGAAAACACAAAAATACTATTTAAGCATGAATTGTGTGAAGCCACTGTTTTGATGAATTTGGGTTTATGGAAGATGTGAGTTTCTAAGGATATTTGATTAATCAAAACAGAGAAAATCTTTTCCATTTCAATTAACAGACCCCTGCCATGAGGCACACTAACTTTTTCTAGAGGTTTTTGGACTCAACACTTTCCTAACAACACACCTAACAATTATGCTTATTAGCTGGAGACATGACTTGGCATTGATAAAATCACACTATTTCTGAACATTGTTGTATATTTATTGAGATTTTTATATAATCAAATCAATAAACCCTACTTTGCTCTTTTTTCATAAGTTCCTAACTTTCTACCAGCTTCCCAATGACACCTCTCACTTGACTGCCGCTGTTCCACATTTTGAGATGAAAGTGCGTACGCACCACTAAGCAAAATACTTGTTCTCCTAACCTTCTCATAATGGTATACAGCAGTAAAAAATGGGCAAAAATTAAAAAAATAAATGTGTAGGAAAGGAAATACTTACATGAATCTCCTAACGGTGCCATTTCCACAGTGCATGATAGGCGATCACTTGGTTCATTTGAAGAACGACAGAATAATCGCTCCTCTCCAGTTGCTAGGTCACAATCAATGCCCTAAAAGAATTTTAGAAGGTAGAAGCATACAGAAAATTTTGTAAACATCAACAATAAACCCTAATATTTAAATGTAGACAGAACAGTAAGGAATTTAATCACTGAATTATTCTTAGAGTCCTTTGATATTCAGAAAAAAAAATCTATGTTCCATTACTAGAACTAATACTCATCCTTATACTTTGCTATACATTTTGATGCACAAAAATATGCTTAAAATAATGTTTGCATACCTTTTCTATTGTTTTTTGGAAAACTTCACTTGCTAACATTTTCAAAGGACCGCAATAAACACCTCTCTTGGCATCCATGAAATTTTGAAGAGCGTGGTAAGTTTTTCCACTGTTTGTAGGACCTGCATGAAAAATAATTTTTCTTCCAAGAGATCGAGCCATAGGGTACCTAGAAACATACAAAAAATTCTGAATACTACGGCATTTAATCAATGTCACTGAAAAATAAGGTTTCCTATGTCTCATCATAACACAAAACAAGTTGCAACTTTAAAAAGAAACATAATTTTGAAAAACATTAAGCAAAACAATGAAATCAGTTACATCGTCACTGTCATACCAAGAGGCTGGGTCCCGAAGATCACATATTCGAGTTAGCTCTTCACGACATTGTAGATGTGGGTACATCTTGATAGCATATTCCATAAACTGACGAAATAAGTCATCAGGATGAGCTGCTCCCATTGAAATATCATGAAGTAAAATTTGAAGCTCTACGGGCAGATTCTTCTCGTTGAGACAAAATGACCTAAACCGGACAAATACCAATCGAAGCTGCTTCGCTGAAACACAAAATGTTGATAAGAGACCTAATAGTTCTGATAATAAAGGAAAGTAGGAACATCAAAACATCTCTCAATTTGAACTCAATGTTTCGTGAATTACAAAGCAGACTAAACTTGAACACACTATCACTATGCTACGTGCCATAGCATGTACTTGATATGAATGCACATGATTTAGGCTGAAAATTCAACACACATGTTTGCAAAGGAAGAGACTGACAAGCAAGATAAGAAAATTACCATTTAGTCCTCTTTCTGATGCCAGACTTCGAACTTCCGGCTTCCTAATAAACGTCATCAAAATATCATTGGTATCCCGAGTCGAAGTGTTTTCCGATTTCCCGGAATCCTTCTTTACTTTCGACTCATCATCGAAATCTGGTCTAAATAACGATTCGAAAGTTGTTTTCCTTTTCCCACGAACTTGACTGTAGTGAACACAGGAAAGCACGTATCTTTCTTTGTTGTTTGCACCTCTTGACGTTGAGTGCAGTCCGACAAAAACTGTCCTGGAGCTCAAGAATGTCATAAACCTCTTGGACGCTAACATATCTGCGGTATATATCACGCCGTTCTATGAGTTTTGGGGTGTTTTGGCCGTTAAATCAGACCTCTATAACCTCATCGTGTCCACTTGCAGTCACTCGTGTCGTCGGCTAGTCGTTGGCCGTGTTGGCCAACACTCAGTTAATGAAGAATCTTTATTCAGTCAAGAGACATTTCATGATCCTTTGTTGATGCCATGTGGATGCGATCATCATCCAAAGTTTCGTTCAAACCACTTTCTTTTGAGAATTATTTCCCCATCGGAAAAGAAGAAAGCATTTATCATTTTGATCAATTTTCTTTTTACTTTCGAAATGTTTATGTTGTGGCCCTCCTGAGAAAGAGCAGTCTAGTACACTTGTGTGAAAATTATGGCGAATTTTGTTGTAACCTACATCCTAGAATTACTTAAATAGTATTTTGTTCAATATTCTGCTGCGTTGTTTACGTGATGGCACTTGGACCAAGTGCTCTTACTTCTGACATCAGCAGAAGAAATCCTCAAGACGAATATGAACTTATACAGAGGATCGGAAGTGGTACCTATGGGGACGTGTATAAGGTATGGACAATGTCTTCTAAGCTGTGGAATGATTTTTCACTATTGTCTCTGTGCTTCTTATGTTTTTCTTTTGAGATTATAGTTTTCGGGCGTATCACTTCTATTAAGTCATAATTTTTTAATGTACTGAAAGGTTTGTTACCGTGTGAATGGCAATGTTTTCAACTAGACTTATCATTGTTCTCAAATTTCATTTCCTTTTTGCTATTCCACAAAAAATACAACTGTCGTCCCCTATTTCGGTTCTAGTTTTGTCCCCTTTTCATTGCCTGCTGGCTGCCATTATGAAAATGTTGTCGAGATCTTATTCTTTGTGGTAGGGTCCGTCAACATTGAATCGCTCGTTGAATTCAAAAACTCACGGAGAAGTAAAGTAACGGGGATGACATTTTCTACGCGGTGTTAACAGAATTTGTGTTCCTTTTTCCTTTAAAATAATTGTGGTCCTATATTACATAGTATCTTAATAGTTTGGTATTTCCAAAAAAGTTAATTTTTACTTTTTCCTCAAGAATTTTTATTAGTTCGCAGGACTTTTTGATGTTTTCTTGTTTTGTTTTATGCCATTATTTCCAGAAAACCTAGAGCCTTCCCCAATTATAACCAATTATTTTAATGTAGCTAACTGTACTAAAATTTTGAAGGCATTATGTATAAGTTGCAAACTTGATTTCAGGCCAAACAACTTTCATCTAATGAATATGCAGCAATCAAAGTTATCAAATTAGAACCTGGTAAGGTGCATGCCATTTCTCAGCTCTTTTTTTATACAAGTCACTACTGTGACTCATGAATATTTTACTTTGTAGGAGATGACTTTGCTGTTATTCAGCAAGAAATTTTGATGATGAAAGATTGTAGACATCCAAACATAATTGCCTACTATGGGAGCTACCTTCGACGGGATAAGCTGTGGATTTGTATGGAATTTTGTGGTGGAGGATCATTACAAGACATCTATCACAGTAAGAACATTGGATTTAACCAAGTTACTGAGGTTTTAAAATTTACTCGTAAACCATTAGAAAAATTTCCTGCTTTATTTAAAAATAACATTTAAAAAATAAAAATATTATGGAATCTTGTTTATGTTTTCTAATGTTTGTTTCGCTCTTCTACTCTCAGTCACAGGTCCACTTACTGAACTTCAAATTGCATTCATGTGTAGAGAAACGCTCCATGGCCTGGCTTACCTTCATGGAATGGGTAAAATGCATAGAGATATCAAGGTAAAACTCAAAACTCATGCAACTTTGTTTCCAAAGTCTCACTTTGATAGCTGCTGACTCGAGTTATTTCATTCAATTTGGTGATTAATTTCTGCTGGTAGATTTCTATTTGATTTATCCGATTTGCTTTCAAAGTTTCAAGTTTTCTTGTCTCTTTCATCCACCTTATATATTATAATAATGTAGCCACCATAATTTTACTGAAAAGCAAATGCAGTCATAACGTATCTTTCCACACTAGTTAATAGAGTAATCGTTTTTCAGGGTGCAAATATTCTTTTAACTGAAGATGGTGATGTGAAGCTAGCAGATTTCGGTGTATCGGCCCAGATAACTGCTACAATAAACAAAAGGAAGTCTTTTATTGGCACTCCTTACTGGATGGCTCCTGAGGTATGTCTCCACTATATTAAGCTTTTGTACTTTCTCCCAAACATTACCTTATAGCCGTTGAAGGTCCAGTCAAATAATTTATTATTAACTTAAGCTCTCTTTCTTTTCTTTATTTTGTTGTTGTTATGTAGCTATGAATGCTTTGTCAATATGTTTAGTTCTTCACATTATAGTTATTGTACATTTTCTGCTCTAAGGTGGCTGCTGTGGAGAGGAAGGGAGGATATAATCAACTCTGCGACATTTGGGCTATCGGTATAACAGCTATTGAACTAGCGGAACTTCAACCTCCTATGTTCGATTTACATCCTATGCGAGCTTTGTTTCTTATGAGCAAGTCGGGATTCAAACCACCTACACTTAAAGATCGTGATAAATGGAGTCCAACTTTCCATAACTTTGTGAAGACTGCTCTCACAAAGAATCCTAAAAAGCGGCCAAATGCTGACAAATTACTTCAGGTTGTGGCTCATAATAATTTTTAATTATATTCTAGTATATCAAAACATAAATCAAACTTGTAAATCTATTAATTTATTGTCTTTTCCATATCATTTGCGTTTTATTATTTTAAAGTTGGCTCTTAATTTCAGCATACATTTTTCCAAATGGAAATGAGCAAAAGGTTGGCTCTTGAATTACTCCAGAAAGTCAATAATCCATCTCACATGTTTTCTGATTTGGAAGCGGATGAAGATGGAGTAAGTCTCCTCCCACATTTTTTTTTTTTTTTTTTTTTTTTTTTTTTTTTTTTTTTTTTTTTTTTAGTTATGTTTTAGTTAGTGATTTTAATTGAGTTGAGAGCATTTTGGTTTTCCAAGTTGATGATGATCCTCATGGATTAACTCCACTGATCTTCAAGATAAGAACTAACCTGACACTGTGATATTTCAGGCTGTACCAAATGTCCCTCAAAGAATCGCCTCAAGACACACAGCTCGAGCAAAACGGCGACTTCCCTCTCAGCTCGGAGGTAATCTAATGTTTTTAAGGGTGTTTCTTGCTATTGAATTTTAAAATTGTAGTCATAACAAGAGTTCTTATATCATGATGCGATAATGATTCCAGCTGGGATTGCTGAAGGTGGTGGGGTTCAACAACCATCTTCTTCATCATCCTCCTCACGATTTGATAACTGGGACGTTATAGATGTGCTAGATACTTTTGATGTAAGTAGAGAGGGACCTAATATTTTTATTTGAGTACACGTCAACATATTCTCTTTTAGGGACTTCCAGTTACTCATGAATGAGATCTTTTGGGGGATATTTTCCAGTCATTCTGCTGATTTTCATTTGTTTCTCGTGCTTTCATTTTTAGACTGATCCTGACTGTGATACTAGTGCAGAATGGTCTAAAGGAAACTTATATGAAACTGGCAGTGAGAAGTGAGTACCCTATTTATTAATGGTCTGACTGGCCTCATTTTAATATTTTCTCAATGGATATTCATTTCACTTTCAAGATGAATTCAAGTGAATTACTGTGGCCTGTCATGGTTTATTCTTTCTGGTCACTGAATTTTCAATTGAATTTTGCACACTCTTTGACATATAATGCACAAGTACACAACCCACTGTGATCACTTGAACACTATAGCTTTTATTTAAAGTTGTTTCTTTTGAAAGAACATCTCAAAATGCAGTTCAGGCCAATCATTTTCTGGATCCAGTGGTTTTGGGGAAGGTATTGTTGTTTTCTTAAATGAATACTTGTGGCGTATCATGTTTTTTTATCGTACAGCATAAACCCATTAGAACTAGGGAGTTTAAACTTGAAGCTACTTTTAACTGCCTTAGCTAAAGGGAAAAATCATCAAAATATGAATAAGTGTTTGCCAAGACCTACTCATAATCCTCCCACTTCAAATCCATTAGTCTCCGTTTCCTAATTAAAGAAACTTACTCCAGAAACTTGAATTGGTCCCATAAGCGCACGTCTGTGACTGGCTTCATGCATGTTAAAGGCTATCCTGACTCATTCTAGCAAAGTGCTCCTTGTTTATGAACACTTAATGAGCACTACCTTGGGTGCATGTCCTACATTGGCTTTACTCGTATGACATTTTCTAAATTGGTTCTTCATGGTTGACATTAAATCCCATTTGGGTTCAATATCACATATAGGGCAATAGTAATAAAAGGAAACTAATATTTTACTACTTGAATCTGGCTGATGGTATATAAATGTATTATTAGCTCTGGAACATCTGTCAAGTAAGCTGTTACATCAGCAAAGATCGAAATGGAAGCACTATTTTTGACATCAGCACCTCATTATCATTCGTGCCCTTATTTTTAAAAACAAATTCATACTACATTTCATAACTTAAGCATACATTTTCTTTCATCGGTTTAGTGCAATTAATTATTGCTTTCAAATCTTTTCTTTTCATTGTAAGTCTACCGGTCCATTTATTCCCTGACTTTTCAACAGTTGTCTTTCTTCTTTGAGCAGTTTCTCTCAAATCTATCCTTCCCAACAAACTTCCCACTCCTCCAGCAGCTTACTGAACAGGTGTGTGTTCTTGTTTTATATCTTTTTTAAGGTACTATTATGCTTTGTTCTGTACATGATAATGTGTTGGCACCATGTTTTATAGGTAATTCGCACAATTTTGAACCATTTTGCATGTACTCATACTTGACAAAGAATAGTCCTGGAAGTTGAGTAAAAGCTGCTGGGAATGGTACATTGCTTTGTATGCACTTTTCCCCACATGGTCTCAAATGTTGGAAGTTAATTTCAGAGTTGAATTCCATTGAAATTCCAGACCATCACTCTTGGTTTGCATAAACCAAACAATAATAACACTTTTAGTCATTCCAATTTTTCATTCATTCAGCTATTCCATTGCGATATTTTGCATTATATTTGGGTTCTTTGATGACTGCTTTTTCATTGCCGAAGCTTTTTAGTTTATGTTGTTTTGGTTTGAAATTTTTCTACGCTAAATTTAAATAGTAACTGTCTGTCTGTGGGTCTGTCCCTGATCTCACCTTCAAATCCGAAAGAAACTTATTATCTCTGTCTTCCTCCAATGTTGCTCATGTGAGATTTTATACTCAGGATATGTAAGCAAAATGGAAAGGCGCTCTATGGAGATAAAGAGCGGTATAGGTGTCTAAAACCAAGCTCCCATCTCCCGTGCAATGGCGCTGCTCTTTTTCAAATGACTTTAAGGTACATTGATCGACTGTGAGTGGTTTGGCATTTTGTGAGGTCTTATTATTTTTAAACAACCAGTCTTGTTTCTTGCTTTCGCTGATGCTGCTGCCGGTGTTGAGAGTATACTTATTTAACAACATGCATTTGTGTGGCAGTTTTCTTTTTACTTCTGTGGACAATATAGATCGTCGTTTGCAAGACAACAGAGGGGTGTTAAGTCCTGCAAATCATTCAATTTTGTTCTTCCTTCCTGGTACTTGTTCTATCTCTGGTTTGAACCCTTACATAAGTCACATAAGGTCAATACATTGGCATGTTGCTAC
This sequence comes from Aptinothrips rufus, assembly GCA_902196195.1. NCBI lineage: Eukaryota > Metazoa > Arthropoda > Insecta > Thysanoptera > Thripidae > Aptinothrips > Aptinothrips rufus. Next base: position 14,620 of record CABIKL010000447.1, read on the forward strand.
TTGTTTGTTTTATGGCATGTATATAGAATAAGATGTTTGTTTCCTGCATGAGCTCCTGAATTAATCTTCATTCTATGCATGTTTTTCTTTCCAATTTCTTTTTCCTATCGAAGGTGCAAAAATGATTGTATTATTAAAATAACTGTCGAGATTTTGATCTTTTGTAATTAATTTTAATGTGTTTAACAGTTATTATTAACTCTTCTTCAGACAGATGACATTTTATCTCAGTTTTATAGCAAATGCTGAACTATATTGTTGTGATTGCACTGTAATTGTCCTTCTACTTCATGCGCAGAATTTTTCTTTACAGTAGCTCATTTGTTATAATTACTCATTCATATCATATTTACTGATAATGCCTCAGATGAAAAACTAAATTGCTGTCTAGTAAGAGAGTTCCTTCTTTTTTTTTTTTTTTTCTTATTAAATTATTGAATGTGCCATTTTTCAATCATATCTTTATATTCCAAATTCTGTATTTTTACTCATAATTTTGAATTGTTTCAACCATGGGTTTTGTTCATGTTGTGCAGGACCTTGCTGCAGTACATTGATGAGGAACTTGTTATGAGGTAGTGTATCAATTAGTTTGTTTTTATGTGTTGTACTGGCTAGTTAACCCTTCATGCGATTATAAAATGTACTTATATTCAAAAACCCTGATGGAATATGGAAGCTTGCCACTCACGGCGGAATGTGTTGAATGTAAAGATTTTACTGGGTCTACAATCACATCATTCCAGTCGATTCCAATCCAATCATTATTTAAGAGCTTTTGGTACCAGTTTGGGAAAATTTTAATTGCAGTATGCCTAAGTTGAGAGGAGTAGTTCTGTTACTGACAAACTCAGCTCTTAGTTTTGGATGATTTGGAATGTGACTTTCTTGAACTAGTTCACACGTTATCCACGCGGACCTTCTCGTATGCATACAAAGCATGCCATAAGATTTAAATCAGATGCTGAAAAGGGAGTGGTTTTGTCACAGCTTGTGTGATAGTTGGAGCCCAAGAAGATCAGTTGGCAATCATGAATTATTTAAATGTTTTCTTTGTTGCAATTAAGTGCACACAACTGCCATTAAATTTTTGGTTACTATCGAGAAGTCACCTAGAGGATTTTTTGTTCTAATTACTAAAAGACTTTTGCATGTGTTTGCTTTCTTGAGTGGCTTTTGTAGTTGTGTTGAGACCCATTTCAGTATCTGCAGTGCAAGATTGGGCTTACGCACTGACAGTCTTCTCCATTCATTTCTGTTGCTAGGGGAAACACCCTGTGCAAGCTGTCAGCACAAGATGAGCAGTTTTTCTTACAGTAAGTAGCAGTGGCAAATATTGGCAAGCCCTGTTATACCTTGCTTCTTTTGCTTTCTGCTGAGTTTGACCTCCAATCTTTTCCATTAAATTAAATCATCTTTTCAAAAATGTGCTTCATCGGAAATACTGTGTCTGTAGTCAGTTGTTGTCTTTGTTTTGGATTTAGAATGTTGTTAAATTGAGTGTTCTCCAACTTTGACTGTACACTAGAATATAAGGGTCAGTTTAGTACCATCTTAGGATCAATGTAAACCTCTCCCTTGCATACATTTTAGCAACGGTTGTGCTCAATCATTTCTATTTCTTTTAATTTTACTTTTTCATCCTTTTCTGCTGGTTTGCAATTTTTGTTTTGATAGGTTTAATGGAATAGATGTAGGATACAGGAACATGGGTTATGCATATATTTGTGCTCTTGGTTAGACACTTGTACTTGAAAGGTTTTAAACCTACATCGAAGTTTGGTCTAAAACTTAGCTTTTTAAATTGATTTCTATCAAATTATTTTGTACTTAGCTATGGGAACATGAGAACTTCGTTATCCGAGATTCAATATTGTTCCATTTTTTTTTAAAGTATTGAACATTTTATCTTTTTGTAGTTTTTCCAGGTACTTAGACTTCGGTATAAGTATTTGGTCACCTAGTCGGTGATTATGAAATGGGTTTCTGGCAATGACACTGAACTAGAGAATGATATGCTGTATGCTGTTTTAGTTTCCACAGTTATTTTTAAGTTATTGTGCCTGATTTTATCATCTGTTTCTCTTCTCAGCAGTAGTGTCATTGTATATCATGAGTCTTTTTTTCGTTTCAGTTATTCAGAGAATTATGTGTCATAAAGCACTAAGTGTACAATATGCATTGCTGCCCTTTTTAATTGAGATTGAGGTCCAATTTTGTGATTTGTACCTGAGCAAAAGCTCATCTTGGTGCTTGAACTGAAAGCTTAAGAGACAATATACATGTTGCATCAATTTTTCATTTTGTTTGTGTTGCAGAGCCACACTCCCAATGGGAGAGAGTTCCATGACCAGCCAGTACAATCAAAATTATGGTATTAGCACAGCTGGTAAGTGCTCTTGGTAATTAATACTGAAGTCATGTGTTTGCTTATTGTAAAATTGCTTCTTTGAAATGTTGGTGATTTTCATAGTATTCCTGGAGAATGACTCTTTCTTTAATAAGGAATACATTTTCCAAAATAATAGTTAAAATATTGCTGACATGATTTCTTATTCTTTATGAAATCCACACTGTTTTAGGTACTGGTGGCTCACCCAGGCGGCATAGCTCTGTGGATGAAATTTTGGGTTTGACTGCAACCCTTTCTTTAAATGGACAGCGCCAGAGATCACTTAGTGACAGTAGAGCTTCGGAAAAAAATACAGTGAATGGTATGTGCGATCATACATTACAAAAAATGTTTTTAAGTGTGTTTAAGTTCAAAATTCCTTGAAGAGTAATGTGTTGCTCTGTCAATAATAGCTGGACCCATTCACATTTTATGTTTTGATGTCGGCTTCTTTGACTAATATTGAACCCTATTTTTTACTGAAGTATTTTGCTTGGTCTTATGCATTGTAACTGTTTTGCTTTCTTGTAGGCGATGGCGAAGCTATTGGGTCTGGCACAGAGCCAGATCTTCTATCTGACACACCCCCTGTGCCTCCTCGAAGAAGAGACAAAAAGAGACACACACCACCCAGACCGGCTAGTAATGGGCTGCCACCAACACCAAAAGTCCATATGGGGGCTTGTTTTTCAAAGGTATGATGCTTACTTTGAAAACAAAAACAAAGTATTAAATAGTTGTACATTTATTATCATCATAATAACACTATTCCATGAGGTGATAAACCGCTTTCAAAATAACAATCAACACTTATCGTAATGCAGGTATTTAATGGGTGCCCTTTGCGAATTCATTGCACTGCTAGCTGGATTCATCCAGATACAAGGGATCAACACATTCTAATTGGAGCAGAGGAGGGCATTTATAATCTTAACTTAAATGAGTTACATGAAACTGCTATTGATCAGTTGTATCCCCGTCGCACAACGTGGATGTATGTCATAAAGGATGTGCTAATGTCATTATCAGGTTTGTTATTGTGGAATAAAATATTTTCTTCTTATTCTAGTAATTTTGCTGTTTTGCTTCATGACAACTGTTCTATTCATCCAGGTAAAACTCCACAGCTGTACAGGCATGATCTTCTGGCACTTCATGGCAAACAGTCTCACCGATTTTCAATGCATGTTAATAAAATACCTGAGCGGCTGGTCCCGCGCAAGTTTGCCTTAACTACTAAAGTTCCAGATACCAAAGGCTGTTCACGCTGTTGTGTTGGCCGAAACCCTTACAATGGTTACAAGTATTTATGTGGTGCTTCTCCAACTGGAATTTTTCTCATGCAGTGGTATGATCCTCTAAACAAATTCATGCTTCTCAAGGTGAGTGGCCATTTCAAATTCTCCAATGAATATTTAATTACATTGCAAATTTTTATTAATCATATGAGCACTTTAACCTTTGTCAAATGTGCAACTGTCAGTTTTGGAACATTGTAGAGAGTTTGCTAGGGATCATTAACTTTGTTTAACTTTTTCAGCACTGTGAATGCTCTCTTCCCTCACCTCTGTCTGTTTTTGAAATGATAATTACTCCTGAAATGGAATACCCAATGGTTTGTGTAAGTGTAAAGCAAGGGTACCAAACTGATCGTTTAAAGTTGGATCTCATCAATATGAATTCTGGGTCTAGTTGGTTCCATAGCGATGAGTTAGAAGATATGGATGGAGCTGGTAAGTGCTGTGTTAGCAAAGTATGGCTGTCTGAGAAATGCACATATAAAAGGAGATAAAAATTCTTCACTCTGAAATCTAACAAGCTGCCTGCAAAACCAAAGAAACGTTCAACTTTTAAGCAGATGTTTTTGCAATCTGTTTCTATTACCTTTTTGGTCTATTTCAGCCACTGTCATCCCAAGACGCGAAAATATTAATGTGTTACAAGTGACACAGCTGGAAAAAGATGCCATTCTTGTCTGTTATGGTGGTAAGTATATTTCTTACTCTGTTAGTTTTTAAATGTGATGCTTCTAGAATTTCGTCTTTATTACTTGATAATTTCATATTTTTTTTTATCTTTTTCAAATTTTAGGTACAGTGAAAATTGTAACTCTGCAAGGGAAACTACGTAATAGTAGGAAACAAGTGTCAGAACTGAACTTCAATTTCCGTGTTCAATCAATAGGTAAGCATTGCCAGAGAGAAACATTTTAATATAAGGCATTAAAAAAATAGGGAAATTTGATCATTCCTCTAATCATTTGTTTAATCTTTACAGTATGTCTTCCTGATAGCGTACTTGCATTCCACAAGCACGGTATGACTGGTCGCAGTTTGAAAAATGGAGAAATCACGCAAGAAATTAATGACCCTAGCAGAGTCTACAGATTATTGGGCAGTGATAAGTTAGTAACTACATCCTATTCTTAATAATTATGATAGAAAGTCGCATATTTTGTCTTATTGTTACCGTGACCTTGATTTCAGGGCTGTGATGCTGGAAAGTCACTTGAGCAGTGAGGTTTCAAGAGGTGGAACACTAACAGAGCCAGAGGGTATGGACCTGTATATACTTGCAGGCCATGAAGCGAGCTACTGAATGTTGAACTGTGTGTTGAGCCTGTTGAAATTGATAATGAATGCATTTTTGGATCAACAAGTACAGAAACATTTAGCCCTGTTTATAGTTGTTTATGCCAAAGAATTGTATTTCTAGTACTTCTACTTTTAGGAACTGATTAATGGCTACTGACTGACTGACTGAGCAAAGAGTTTTGTAAGCTCTACAATATGATCTGCTCAATTTGAAAAAAAATTAATAATATAATAATTCATAAATCTAAAAAGCAAGAAAAGGAGAAAGTAAATCATTATTGAGTTGGGGAAAGTTGTAAACAGCAGGGAAGTATTATATTTATAAATTGACTGATACATGTTTAAACATTTATCTCTGTAGCTGCAAACTTTAAATGTTATTGTAGCACTTGTGAAGCAGTGAACATAAAACCACTCACAGATGCAGATTATCTATTTAATACTCTAAAGGCTATCCAAATTTTTGTTAACATTCCAAACTATGTTGGATATTTCCCAGTTGTCCTATGGTGGCAAAAAAAGACTAATGCACATACAGAAGTAAACTCTCCCATTTGAATTGTGTTTACCTTAAAATATGCGATTTTAGGAGATGATGTTGGTTGGTATCGTAAAGTGGACCTCAGGGTATGTGCAGGACCTCTGCTTTTGCATGATCTGGTTTGTTTGCTTTCTTAAAGAGAGATAACTCCACTAAAATGGCTGTGTCAATGAAATTCCATTACAACCTCCCCCTCTTGATGATTAAATTGCACTGAAGTTTTAAAATCATTTCATCTGATGGACAATTGCCTGTCTAGGCAGCATAAATGTCTTTTATCTACTAGAAGTTCGTACAGAACCACTTTTTTGAATTATAGCACTAATGTCTTCATGTTTCATGTGTAGATATGATTTTAAGATTGCTGCTATTGAGATAAGTATTCACGGAAGCAGAGGAACTCATGGTTGTTGTCTTAGTCAAGAAGCTCAAAGTTTAGTCCTGCAAGTTTACACATGATTGTTAAATGTAACTATTTTATTTTCTTACAATGACCTTGTTCTTAACCTCAGCTATCTTTTAAGAAATGACAATACAAGTTCAGCGTGCTTACCTGGTCTGTTTCATGTATTGTCTCTTTGTACATCAGCCGTCTTGCCTACCACATTAATTTTTAAAATGGAATTTTCAATTATTTTTTTTTTTTTAAATATTGGTTGTTGAAAGCATTGACTGTCCTCTAAAACTGAAAATACAACTTCTCCAATTATTGTTTGATTTGGACTTACGATGATCTCTGTAAGGTGAAGAAAGTGAAATGGTTATACAATCTTCATTTTCCCTAAAATAATGGTTTTCAGTAACGAAATCATAAACACTATGGAGGGAAGTGACAATATCCATCCTTTTAGTGTATTCTTGCTAGTACTTTTTTTTTCGACCTATGTTCTCCCAAAATTTGTGTAATACTTTGTAAAAATAGTTTCAATTTCCCTCATTTACCTTTCTAAATATTTAGTCATTGACTTTGTGGGAAGCCTTTAAGTATGTGTGCCATAATGGCTCCTTCCACATACATTTTACGTTCTTGCGCATTGGAATTTAAAGAATTTTGCCTATGTAATTTGCAAAAGTTTGATTGTCTTTCATTTTGGGGAAAACTGTGATCATGATGATTTTAGATATGAGCTCTTAATATCTCTTTTAAATTTACCTCTGTGTTTTCTGAGTTTTAAGTGAATGTGAGTTCTGTTTCCTGGTTCATTTTACATATCTGAAGTCATTTTGAATTTTTCCATCTCACATTTTTTTCGTGATGCTTTTCTTAGGATAAGTAAGAATTATTAACCAGTTCTGGCTGCACAATTTTATTGTTTTTGTTTGTTCAGTGTTGCAAATCAAAACGATAAAAGGTTTTGTTGCAGTTTTGCCTGTTGGTTGTTTTAGTCCGAGTTTTATGGTCTTGCTGTTCCTTCAGAATTTTATCTTGTGTTAGGCAAATACTGTCAAGTTTTCATCCATCTCTTCATGTAGGCCTCTTTTTGGACCAGTCCAGTCCACCGTTTTTTTAAAGGAAAATTTCAAATATCATGTCTTCTTAGATTTCAAAATTATTTTTTTTAGGTCTTAACTTGTTTCATTGCTTTGTAAACAATTGTTAGGATATTCATATTAATCGTCATATTCTGTCTTCTTTTACTTAGGTTATTTTGATAGTGCCAGTGGTACTATGTCATTCAACCTTGCGGTATGATTGTTAATGTTGACCGATGTTGACTTCAAGTAAAATCATTCTTTTCTTTTTTTTTTGGTTATGGCCAAGATCTGTGATCTAAACAAAAATGCTGAGACAAAGCAGGATTATAGTGATAAGGTGTGGAAGTTGCAACTTGGATACATAATACCTTTATGTGCCATCTTGAAAGTGTATCACCACCTCAACCTTGCCTCTGTTCGTAAAATTTATTGATGCATATCCACAATTTTCCTTAAATTTGTATTTTTTTTAATTTTTTTTTTAAGAAATCATTCCACTTCATTCATGTTTTTACTATTCTAGGGTCGTTTTCTTTGTTACAGTATTGAGTTTTTATGAAGTTTTATACTTGAACTGAAGACTGCATGGGTTGTTAAGCCTTTTGTTTGAAACATGTGAATGAAATAAAGTATCTTCTTTACCATAGTTGACTGTGATTACTTGTTAATTAAAGAGTCTGGGTGTGGACCAAGAAAGAAAAAGAATGCAAAGTAATCCAAGATATATAATTTATTAACGGTAAACAACATTTTTAAATAAGAAGCAACATTTCACGTAACCAAAAAACAGATGATCACAGAAAATATTGCATCTCAGACGAATTTCATAAAGCAGAAAAGTAAAAATTTCAGACATAAATTACAGCAAAGTTAACTTATAGTGTCAAAATAATGGAAAGAGACTTCAGTGGCCTAAAAACCAACCAGAACGAATTCAGACTTAATAGGAAAATAGAAACATGACACAGTATCTACAGATCATTGATCCAAAAGTGTCATGTCTAGCACTCGCCAGATGCAAGATTTAAAAAAAAAAAAAAAAAAAAAAAAAAAAAAAAAAAAAAAAAAAAAAAAAAAAAAAAAAAAAAAAAAAAAAAAA
>CABIKL010000448.1:0-22706 GCA_902196195.1 Aptinothrips rufus
CCCCCCCCCCCCCCCCCCCCCCCCCACCACCACCATCCTCCCGATCAGATGATCAGCGCATGCGAATTTAATCGGAAGAAGAATGAATTCCCCATGCAGCCTCATGAAAATATTGGACACATTTTTGGCATTACGGAGTCCTGTTCCGGACACTACATGAGTGAATGAACCCCTGTCACTGTCAGCGACATGACTTGAATCAACTAAAGCCAGACGGCTGTTAGACTCACAGTTTGGTGATGACAGTTGGCAGCGGAGACGGCACGAAGGTGAAGGCGGCTCCCCTGCAGACGAGCTCCCTGCGGTCCGCCGAGCACTGGCACAGCTCCGGCCGAGGTCGCTGCACGCCGGGGGCAGCCTGCCCGGGTGAGACCGCCCCCGGGGGCGATCCTGGGGACGACGTTTCCGGGGACGCTTCCGGCGACGAGGGGCTCGGGGGCGGTGGGCTCTGCTCCGGCTGCCTTGTGGAGGTCTCCGTGGAGGGGGGTGGCGGCCGAAGGTCGGAAGGCAAGCACTGGCCCGGAGGGATGCCCGGGGTCGACGTCGCTGCCGACGCTGAGGACGACTCCGACGCCGTGGCCCAGGACGAGGCCCACGCCTCGGTGGAGGGCGGGCCGGTCGTAGAAGGCAGCGGCGACGCGGACGTGAGCAGACTCATGACGACGGCGAGGAGCCAGAGCCCCCGGCGACCTCGGGGGCCGAGCTCCAGCTCCGAGCCCCGCCACCCGGGCCGGGCGGGCCGCATGCTGCAGCGCGGCGCGGCGCGGCGAGTCGCTCGGTCCTCGGCTCTGCCCGGCTCTGCCTCACTCGGGACGCGGCCGACCGCTCCGCATCACTACGCCGTCACCCGCAGCATCCTTCCTGCGCCGCCGAGACATCGCTGGACCCGCGGCCAGGTCACTTCACTTCCAGGACCTCGATCACTCTCAGTCACTGCTCACTGCTCACTGGTTCCACTCGGATCACCTAGAAGCATGGCGCAGGTTGAAGACTCTTCAGGTTGACTCCGCGACCCGCCACGCTCCGCCACGCTCTGCTCCACTCTGCTCAGGGGAACCAGCCAGACCACCCACCGCCCACGACCTCCCTGAAGACATTGGCGATATGCTAATCGTGACGCGAATCTGTGACATCCACATCTGATGATCTATAATTGCCGAAATAATCTGGTAGCGTAAGGTTAGGTTAGGTTGGCGCGGGAAGTTTCCTATTTGTTTAATAGATGGACCACGGGTATTGACAGGTGGATTCTTTTTGTGAGGATATGTCAAAGGCCGTGTGACTTTTCCTAAATTTAAAAAATTCGGAAATATTGAAGCTTTTCTTTTTCTTTTCTTTTTTTATTGGGCGGAGTGCAAGCAGACTTTTCGAAGTATATTCACTGAGTTGACGTGACGATAGCAGCCAGCTTCCCGACTAGTCCGTTCGGCCTGGACTTGCTCGACCCAGCTCACCTCAGTTGAACTCACACCACGCCACGCCGCGCCACGCCGCGCCACGCCGCGCCACGCCGCGCCACGCCGCGCTGTGATCACAGGGTTGCATAAGCCGCACAAGTGCCAAGGCAGTGCCAAGGGTGCCGGAACTTGCAGCTAGCTGCTCCAGCGCGGGAGAGTTTTCGATAACGAGAATGGCGAACGTTTCTTTTCTGTCAAGGAGTGTAATTTTTGCTGTACGGTGAACTGGTCGCCAACGACACACAAGATGCTTTAGAATTCAACAGGCTTTTGTTACCCGATTCGCTACGAATAGGCGTCTAACTCACTTCTAATTATTTTACGTATTGCTTTACGGTCAGTGTTGTGAAAGCAAGGCCAGGGTCAGTTTGCCGAGGAAGTCTACGGCAGATGTAGAGTGTGTTTAGATTAGAAAAATCAAACGCATTTTATGGCAGCATGGATTCTGTGCCAAAACGCGTTTTAAGTACTTTGAATTTTTGAAACAGTTTCCTTCTTGGTTCAGAGAGATAATCAGAGCATCGTCGTGGTGTGACCAGAACTGATTGTTCTGCCAGTGTGTGAGTTGTGCAGGTCACTGAGTCCCGGTCGCCCCCCCCCCCCCCCTTTCTTCCCCTTCGCCCCCTCCCCGACTTAACCTAACCTAACCCCCTCCATTCTCCGTGGAAGGGAACGAGTCCTAAACATGCCGCATCATGGAATGCAGCACGCAGATTTGGCGCGCTGCGCTCCATGCTGCCTGGGGAGGGCGACATCTCGTCTTGACGGCCAATATCATCAGCGTCAAACGACGTACTTAACTTAAGTGAGTCGGAATCTCTCCATTCGGACGGGGCGGTCTTTGATTACAAGATTCTAAACGTTATGACTGACGCCGCTATCTCGAGTGCAGACCTGTCATATACTGCGCACGCTTCGAGGGAAAGTGGGAACCACTTGCCGCAAATGAGAAAAGTCAGCCTCAGCGTTACGATCGAGGGGTCACTGGCAAGTTTACAGAGGTAGAAAGGTCCGGTGCTCTGTCTCTTTCCCGCCCACACCTGCGATGTCGCCGCACCTATATCATCTCCAACAGAACACGTCGGTCACCCATTAAAAGCACAAGATCAGCTTTTTTACTCACTTTTACTGCGCTCCTCTCGGACTCAAAGAGCTCATGTTGAGTCTCTAGTGAGTAATCTGATCTGCTGAGGATTCCTGTGTCGTGCGTGTTCGAAGTATCGGCCTCATATCTTAATGCCGGTTGAGCGTGGAACACTCGTTAGTAAATAAATAATAGGTTACTTCCAGTCCTCTGGCGTTGTGTACTTTGAAAAAAATATAATCAGGTTGTGATGATGATGTTCTCTCCAAGGATAACGAGCAAAATTATAACTTACCCTCCCTCAGTCTCTTGCTACAAATTTGAGTAAAGTTTCAAATCAAAACAGTGGCAAATTTCTCTACTATGGACTGGTCTACTTGGCCCTAATTGATCCCAGTTCAGTGTGTTCTTAAATAATGTAGTGAAGACGATTAGTGGAAGAGCTGCACTTTACTAACTCCCAACACTCGACACGCTATCGTCTACCTGGGATGATGTGAGAACGTCCAGCTCAGTGAATGTGAAGTACCTAAGAGGAGGTGAAGGGGGGGGGGGGGGGATGCTGGAGTCTGCTGGAGCCGTTACGCGAGACTGGAGCAATGCAGGCCGGCCCTGCCGGGGCCCGCCGGGTCGCGGCTGGGCTGGCTGGAGCTCCCGGACTGGAGTGACTCCAGCTGAGTCCAGGCCGAGCAGAGTGGAGCGGAGCTGGAGCCGGTCGACACCATCTGGAGAAGAAGCCACTGCCCAGCTGGAAGCACAGCGCACCGGGACGTCACTGTCGTTTCGCACGCACGTGACTCGGTCGTGACGAGACCGTCACGACATGCCAGACAACGCAGTGGCATCCCACGCTGAGTCTACGTTTAGATTAGGGCATAGTGATGGGCGCGTGGTCAGATTCCTACCGTCGATCACACATCCGTCACATCACGTCACAAAGCACGTCACGACTGACATGTCACGGACACAATCACAGCACAGACACACCGACAGCACTCTGTGAGCACTCGCACACGTTCACCTCGTCTCAAGCCCGGTCTCAATCCAATCTCAATTCAGTCCGACACGTCTCGTGGATTGCGTCTCGATCGCGACGCCGCGGCACTGCGATCAGTACGCCTGGTACGCACCGCTCCTTTCCTCCAACCGCCGGCTAGAAGAGCCAACGAACTTATGATAGCATTGCAGGATCCCGGCCCGGCCCCCCGGCCCGTCCCGGTGCGAGCCGAGTCGAGCCCGAGCAGGCCCGAGCCGAGCCGAGACGCAGCGTTCCTGTGGCGGTGGCGGTCGTGGTGGTGTGGACGCGATTCGGCCAGCTCTCGGTTCGGCTGTTGTTCTGCTCTGTTCGGGGACCATCGGGCGATTCCCCGCGTGCTGTTGCGTGAAAGGCGGGCTATTCAAAAGTCCACAGCGCAGTTGGTACCTCCTATAACGAGCGTGGGTATCTTTAATAGGAGCCGACAATCAAAGCTTAGCATAAGAGAAGTCCTTCCCATTAAGCTGAGAGACGGATAAAACGCCTGGGGAGTGTGGGGTGGGCATGCCCGCAACGTAGCCAGGTTGTGCTCGGTTGCCTACCCTGTCCATACCAGGCGCTCAGTGTGCTAACCTAGGTGCCGAGTAGATGCATGATGTATTTCATATTTCCCAACCGGAACTCTAATGCTGGGAGGCCTGCTTCAGTTCTGTCCATAAATTACGTAGTGCTCGAGGCCAATTTTGTCTCCCGCAATTTAAGGACGACCCCTTAAGCCCCTTCCCCTCGGTATAGCAGACTGGTCTACACCCGTGTGCCTCCATAGGAACACGCAGAAAATGTGGTGTAACTTTCACTGTAGGTTTGCTTTATATTAAGCATAGATTGTTTTGAATTCACAGAAATTATGGTTTAACTGTCACTGTAGTTTGCGCTATACTATATAGCACTGCTATGCCCTCTACAGGCTGGTCTTATTCTATACTGTAGGATGTACAGTATGTTTAGGTACTATCGGGAGGCTGGTGGTAAAGAATCAAGAAGAGATGTGATTTCTGAAGGTTTCCCAAAAGAGAAACATTTCTTTATTTATAAAATAATACAAAGGTAAACATTTTCTTCCATTCAGTTTGCAGAATGTCAAGAAATATTGTAAATAGGCACAGTAGTAAAACTACAGCACATTGGAATGCATAGTGAGTTTCTATTAAGATAAATATGGACTTGGCAACAAAACAAAAAATACAGTAAGGTAACTGTAACGAAGCAGATACAGTTCAAACAAGAGACGAATTAAGATTCACGTAAACCAAGAACATATTTTTCCATTGATTTCAGGTCAATAAGTTAGACTGGATTTTGAAAAGCAAAAGGACTTGCTGAAATTGAGATCAAAAATGTAGTCTACAAAAACGAATCTAAAATCACTTATACAACAGTTCTAATCACAATTAAAAAAGACTGGTGCAAAATAAGCTCACTGAAAGTACTGATGGATTTTCCCTACTGTTTCAAATGCACCAGCTGCAAAATATCTTAAAGTAAGTACAAATGGCCTACATTATACACTGTGCACACAGGACGGTTTATGATATAAAAAAATTGTAGACTATGTTGAAGACTACTTTAAAATCATAACATAAAAATCAGATCACATTTTAAATGCACAAATAATAATACTCCAGATCTTAAAGTCAAATGAGATGGAAGTGCTTCAACTTCACATCTACTCTAAAAGTTTTTCCTTCATCACAACTAATCCATAGTTATTTTCTATCAGTCTCTATAAAGTAAACACTGAGTGTCCTTTGTGCTATAAGAAAAGCATGTACACTATTTCTTACAAGAGCCCATGATTCAATTGTGTAAACACAACCATCATTTTAATCTCGAGAAATGACTTCCATGGCATTCCACTAAAAATTGATACAGTTGATAATCGGTGTCCTTTGTCTTCCATAATAAACACATTCATAAAAATAGACATTGTCGCTTTCACTGGCAGTGATGTTTCCAATGTTACTTGTATGACATGAAGCATATTTAAGTTACTTGGATGTATCAAATATCAAACTAAACATTGTTCATGAGAAAAAATCTCAAATGACTAAAAATTGGCAAAACTCCATTGTCTATACACTCTGTAAAAATAGGTGCACTTTAAGGGAAATAGATATGACTTGTGATAACATTAGTGCACAGTAGTCAACAAAACAAACAAATTGCCTTTAAAGGTTGCAGAATACATTGTCTCTGAAAATCTGATACTAATTGCACGTTAAGAGTATATATATGGAGGCAAGAATTGTTTGGAAACAAGCAGTTGAAGAATTAAGGCAAGAAAATAATCCAAGAAACATGAAATAAAATACTGTACATTAATCATTTCACATTATAAAATAGTTTTCAAAACCAAACTTGCCCCGCTCAAGTTCAGTGCCGAAGATTCCTTTTTAAAAGTTTTTTATTGGACTACCTGCATTGCTACAGGACTAGCATAAAAGTATATGATTCAATGTTTTTCCTTTTATCTTTGTTGCACTACTTCCAGTTCTGACAAATACTGTTCATAATGGAAGCCTGGCATGACACTCCAATCAAGGTGAGTCTGAAAAATAATAAATCAAGGATTAATTTCACTTGGAATGCTCAGTGGTCGGTTCCACCTCAGTTCAGTTCTGCAACTAATATTGAGCTTCAAAATTGTAAATACCTCATTACTATTAATTAGTTCACAAAGAGTGGCTGTGATCTCTTGGAAGTGAGGTCTTTCATCCAAATCCAGCTGCCAGCATTGTAACATTAACTGGTAGAACTCATCCGACACATGGCCAAGGTGTGGAGGACGCAGTCCCCTCATAACTCGTGTTGGCACCTCTGATGTTGGAACATTGCTGTAGAGAGTTCCACCTGAAAGAGAACAAAAAGTCAGTATCGTGTAGAGAGGGTCTAGTAGTAAAAAGCTGATCTTTTCCGTAAATATTTCTACTTTTCTCTACTTACCTAATGCAGCCATTTCCCATAGCAGACAACCCATTGACCAAACATCACTCTTCACTGTGTAGTGCTGACTTCTAAAGATTTCTCGAGCAGTCCATCGAGTAGAATCAAATACCTTAAGACAGAAAACACAATAAACAGTTTACTTTAAATTACTTCGTATCTTCAATTTGTCTAAGTATATGAAAAATGCACTTCACATGTTTCCTACCATGTTAGACCTATTGCATTTAGCAATACCAAAGTTTGTGATTTTAGGAACCATTCCATCAGCCATTAAGACACTACATGCCGCTAACTGTTTATGAATCACTTTGTTGTTGGCAAGGTGTGCCATGCCTTGTGCTATTCCAATGCCAATCTGAAGAAATGCTTGCTGGGGTAGTGAGCACACTGTTGACAGATCTCTGTCATGACTTGGTCGCTCTAAGGTTCTGCTTTCTAGAAGGATATCTTTCAAGGTGGCAGGATGATATTCCAGTATAACAAACAAATTTTCAGGACTTTCACACGTCCCAATAAGACGAATAATGTTTGAGTGATTTTCAGTCCCACATTTGATTAGTATTGCAAGTTCCTGAAGCATACTGCGCTTTGTAGCAGGTGATAGCATTCCATCTGGAGAAAGATAGATTGAATAAAATGAAAACTAGATCGTGCCTGACTTCAAAATGACTATCAATAAGCTTGAGTGCTTCAAATTAGTGACCGTAACATAGATGAACAAACCTTCAATGGAGCACACTGAAGTGGGTGTAGGATATCCATTTTGAAGAACAGTGCCTTTCATGAAAGTGCCAAATTCACCACTGCCCAAAATGTTGTTTGACTGAATGTCTAAAAAGTTTCTAGGTACATCCCAAAGAATTTTCTTCAGACGATCATAATGATTAACTCTATTTTCCTCCTCATCCTCAGGAAGGTAGCCATAATTTTCCTGAAAAAGTCATGCATTAATTCTTCCCATCCAGATAAAAAATATAAGTTAACAAGTGATGTGGACAAAGGTGAATACTGACCACTTCAATCATGGGACCTTGCAAACACATTTCCTGGGGATCCTCCATTCTAGATGCACCTCTGCGTTGAGGTGCGAAATGTCTCGCAACAAAGTATGCTATTATTACAAGAACCAGTAACACACTGCACACCACAATAGCAGTTAAGAGCCAACTCTGAGATCCCTCTTCTTTGTATTCAGGAGCGGTGATGATAATGTTTTCGTCTAAATGAGGCGTTGAATAGGAAACGCAAGTTTTATTCTCAAATGAGCTCACAACACCCACAGCAACTTGAGCATCTTCACAAGTTTTAGGAATTCGAACATTGTCATATTTGCCATATCGTCGTCCGTCTCCAATGGTAAAATTGTTATTTCCTGCCTGAAAAAGGAAAAGATGTAAATTAATTAACAACATTATTCAACTAATAATTATAGCAATTTACACTATTGTGGATAGGTGCATCTTATTAATCGTACTCACATCAGGTTCAAGCTCAGCAGCGATATAATATGACAAACCTTTTCTATCAGCATTATAGTAAGAATCTAATAGATCCTGGTCAAACTCTGCTAGACCACATATAACCACAACTCTGTATCCAGATATAGGTCCATTATCTGATACACCCTCATGAATTTTTATTAGAATTTGTCCCTTTTCATCATTCTTCTCCAAAATTGTTGGTTGTTCTGGATTCATTGGTTCTGAACAGAAGAGACGTTTTTGTTTAAAATCCAAATCCTAAAACTATATTAAATGAGGAACCAAATGGATAAGAATTATGAAAGGCAACCATCTACCTACCGCCAATGTGAGTTTCCACATACAAATGGGCAGGAACGCCACTGCCTTTGTCGGACTCTGCTTGCACAGAAACATGGTATTCAGAACCAGCATGGAGGTCAAGCACATCTGCACTCCTCAAATCAGAAGTGTAGGTCCAACTCATTACTGGAGACAACTGAAGATGGCTGTAAGTCTTCACGAGTTTAGCAGCTACTGTGTATGAGTGTATCACACCATTAGGCGCTTCGGGGGGATTCCATGAAATACGAAAGCCAGTTTCGGATATATTTGATACTTCTAACCGAGATGGTGGACCAGAGACTGAAATAGAAAACGTCCATTAAAAAACTTCATGGTTTTTGAAAAAGCTTTAGCTTTTCATGAAGCAAGATATAGGTCTCTTCTTACCTTTCTGACCAGTGTCAAAAACGCTGTTAAGCATAACTCCACCACACTTTTGATTGACATTCTTCGGGCACGGAACATCACATGCACTGTCATTGGCCGCGCCAAATGAGCCATACTTGCTTCCACAAAAGCAATGTTTCCCATCTTGTAGCCCTGCATAACTGTACAATGCATAAGAAAAGATAAATGCATTAGTAGGCGGTAATATGATGGAACATACCAACAAACATCAGCGACTAGGATATGAATGAAAAATATTGTGAACAAGGCTACTGTTTATGACTTACCTAAAATAGTGAGACAAACATTGTTGTACACAAACGTCAATGCTATCACCTACACCATTCTCTTTAAATTCAAACGGAAGGTCTCTGTTGTCAAGGTTGTCTTTGAAACAGCCTACAAATTTATTATTGGAAATTTCCAGGGGTAGATCAAGAGAATACACTTGAATCGCACACAGAATGGTGACAATAACAGTGGCGCTTCTAAATCTCATCATATTGTACTTCAATCACAACACATAGTTCAATTTTATAAAATTCAAATTTGTTTGTTTGGCAGCTAAGGTGGGGCGCTGGTCGCTACGTTGTCGGCAATGTCGGCGGTGAGTCACAACAACAACAATATCGCATCAACATCAACGTTATTTGCAGATTGTCATGTCAAGATGCAGGTGCAAGGTGAGATTGTTTCTCTCTTCTACTTCTCTTCCCGTTATGGCCTTTCTGTTTTGTTTCGTTTTATTCTTAATCCAACTCGTCCAAATATGAATCCATGTGGCACACATTCCTAGGGAAATGCCTGTCAACGTTAGTCCGTGCCTAACCGCCCCTCTGCGATAAGCGAGGTCTATCTATCTATCCTATCCTATAGGTCCCACTCTGATTTGCACAGCAGAGTTTAGTTAAAGTTGCAGCATTTTTTAACTCCTCCACCAAGTTTTTTCTTTCTTAATTTTTATTTTTTATTTTCAACATTTACACACATTGATACGGTTCCTTTGTCTTTCAGATTTGAGCATTCTATCTTCTTCACTGTTTCCTAAGGACACTTCACCCTACAGCATAGTCTGAAATGGGTAAGTGATCGGCTCGTCCTTTGTTGCGATTACGTCATTCCAGATGTTGCGCTTCACTCAGCATTCCCTCTTCGCAATGTCGTTAGTCACTAAAAGATGAAAGAAGTTCAATTCTCTGATAAGCAGTTCTGACTGTCAGCATGGATCACCCTCATGCATTAAATTGTTTGCGGCAACCTAATTTTCATACCTTATACTCATTAAATTATGGACTGAATGTTCCTTGCAAAGCTTCGTGATTCCATCTTTGTTGCTTTATATTGATAGCCGTTTTCGTAAAGGTTCTGAGTCATTCCTATTTTATTCTTGTCGAGTGGTTTTTGTTTTGTTTTTTCATTGTCCACATTAATTTTATTGAAATTTTTCTGTTTCCAGGCTGTTTCAATTGTTGAGAAGTAAACAAAATAATTAATTGCTGTTCGCCCAGAGAGTCAAAATGTTAAGCTTTTCTAAGGTAGTTTGTTATCGCGTTGTATGTCGTTGGTCAGATGGCATTGGTTGCTCTGCCTAATGCATAGCAGCTTTCCTATGTGTTGTTCATATCTAAAGTGACGGAGTTATGAAATCACAAAACGTGTCTGTACAAGAAATGCATCTTTAATTTTTCACTCCTTTATTGTTACAAACGACAAGGCTGAAGGATGTTTATGCAAGATGCATACAATAAAACTGCTTGTATATTCTAATATGTTAATTTTTTATTTCTTAATTTGCAGTGTTCTGCCACCCATTTATACCAAAAATTCATAGAAACTGGTTCACATTGTTCACGATTCCAGCAGCCGGGGAAGTCATAACTTGAACCGCAATAGTAATCGGAGTTCAACTGCGAGGCAGGGGCAGGGGGCGGGTACGGCTGGTGCAGGTAGGGTGAACGAGCTATACAGAGACCCGTTTACACTATACGAAAAAGCTGGCGTCCTACATACGGGACTTAAGCGAAAGTTGTCGTGGAAACTACACGAGTACTCTTGCGAGTAGCTCATCGTCAGTTAAAGGGCAAAAATAGATTGCTCTTGTAAATTTCTTAAATTTTGTTCGACCCAATAACCTTTCAAGAACAGATGACCTGTGCCGGACGTACAGGACGGCAGGACGCGCACCGAAACAGGTTGCCCCGAAATCACACACAACGCGTTTCGTAGGGACAGCCGAAAGAATAGAGAAAATTTGTGTTAAAGGAGTAAACTGAAAACTACTTCTTAGACGAACTGTTTCAGTTGAAACAGTGTACCTTATGGTTTGGGCACGTGAACGCCATGAGGAATGTACATCCGGAGACGCCCATTTGCATTGCTAGCTACGCCACTGCAGTGTAGCGTAGCGCGTAGCGTGATCTGACAGGTGCACTCGATTCCGTCGGACTTCAGGGGTGTAAATGATACTGTTGCATTTCTTACTCAATCATGATGTAGTTAGGTTAAAGTAACAAATTATGATCGTATTCTTCGACGGAATTGTGATATCGTGGATGAAGCTCTGCTGCTTCTCTCCTCTCCGAAAAAAAAAAGTGCAACCGTTGTTGAGGCTCGGCTTGATGACAACATGGCTTCTGCAGTAGGTTAGGCTTACCCCAGATTTGACGGTGAAACACTTATTAAATGTGAAGACTTTAAATCTGTGGCCGTGAGAACTGTCGGCAGTGACGGAAGACTTAATATGTCCTGAAAACTATGTCATAATGCAGAGGCCTGGCCAGAAGAGGCCCAATACCCCAAGTGTTTCGAAATGCCAAACGGACGCTAGTCACTGGTCTCTGGAGGTAAGGGAGGTTGTAGTACGATCCAAACCCGACGGAGCTCTTAATTTCACGGTTCGCGGAGGGTCTGATCACGGAGAATTCGCATTTGTGATTGAAACTGAGGACGGATCCGGCTTATTGGACGGGGATATTCTTCTGGAGGTCCAGGGCGAGAAGGTCGCTGGCTACACCCAAAGGGACGTGCTTGCTTGGCTCAATCACTGTTGCCGAAACGGGAATCCTGTAACACTGAAAACTGTTCGAACAGGTCAGTACGGCCCTAAAATTTTCTAAAGTTTTTTCTTTTTCTGTTTTACCTATTGGTTTCCCTTTTGCACGCCCGGTTTGGCATTAATATGTATGTAGGCTGCACATATGAGATGAAAGGTCTTTCGCATTCCTTCTTTTTGGGGGCTCTAAATATTAAGTTCTTTCCAAATTTGGCCCCTCTTCATACGCATGCGGTAAAATCTAAAGAGATTCGACGATATTGTGTAATTTTGTTTAGTTTTGGGATTTGTTTATGTTTTGCATAGAGGTTATGTTGACTCATTTCCTGGATTGTTCTTTTGAGTTTTTGTTTTGAGTTAGCATTTTGATTTTGCCGATTTTCTCTTCAAAAATCGAAATTTTAAACTTCCTTATTCATTTTCGGTCAAATTTCATTGTATCCACACGTAGCATGTTACTTCGCATCACAGCTTGTAAAGTTACCGGTTTAATTTCAGGAACTGTGCCAAAGGACCTCAGAGTATTTCTCAACACACGTTTCCAACGAGGCTCGGTTGATCACGATCTTCAGAATACAATTAGAGATAATCTCTACCTCAGAACTGTTCCTGTCACGACTCGACCTCCTCGAGAAGGTGAAGTGAATGGAGTTGACTACACATTTTTAAGTTTGGAGGACTTTGCAAAGCTTGAAAGAAGTGGAAGTCTCTTAGAGAGTGGAATTTATGAGGGGAACCATTATGGCACTCCCAAGCCTTCCAAGGAACCTCCATCTGGATCAGTACCTCACAATTCCAGCAGCGTGAACCAGCCTGCCGCAGGATTGTTCCCTGGAGCTCATCCATCATCCGAAGGGAAAAGGAGGAGAAACAGGTCTAACGTGGAAGCTATGGCTGCTAAGAGCACAGAGCCAGAATCAGAGCCAGAACATAACAATACCGGGGCCCAAAACCACAAACACAACAATCATAACCACCAAAGTGGTCAACACAACGATTCAAGTGAAACCAAGATGAACGGTTCAGGGTCGTATCCTGATGCTCCTCCAAGCTACAGTGATGGCCCAAGCCAAGGCCATCATGCATCTGGTGATGACATCGGCCCTCTGCCTCCAAACTGGGAAAAAGCCTATACCGAAAGAGGCGAAGTTTATTTTATTGACCATAACACTGGAACGTCGCATTGGCTAGACCCAAGATTGTCAAAGTTTCAGAAGAAATCGTTAGAAGAATGCACTGAGGATGAATTACCTTATGGGTGGGAAAAAATTCATGATCCTCATTATGGTACATATTATATAGATCATGTGAACAGGCGAACACAATATGAAAATCCCGTAATTCAAGCAAAACGTGCTGTGAATGATGCTGGAACGCCTGGTGAGTGAGATTGTGTAAAGTATGATTCTCTTGCTATTATTTGAAAAAAAGTGTGTCAACCTGCTTGTTATTGTGTCTGCAGAGAGCCTGATTCAAGAGCTTGGGAGTGATGGACAGTATCCTCAGTACAATGATGCTGTTCACAACTCTCAGCCGCATCCACCTCATAGCTACCAAGGTCCACCTGCGGCTATGGGCCACAACTCTACCCACAGTGCAACTCTTGGTACAGTCCATACTCCTGCTAATGCAAGTGGGTCTAATGCTGGAAATGTTCCATCCTCACCATCCAAAAGACAAAACAGTAAGTAGATCTGTCATGTTCAAGCTTATTGTCTTAACTGTGATCTGCATATTAATGTTTGAATAGAGATGAAGCCATTACTACTTGAGGTTTTTAGCTTGTGCATGATATTGTCTAGCTGGTTGTACTGCTCTTAAATGTAAATTTAAATTGCCAGCTTCATTAGTTTTATATGTATTGTATTAGTGTAAATCTCTATATATTATAACAGTTGCTTTTGGTTTGTTTCTCTTCAGTCTTTAGTTTATGGGCCACCTTACAGTTAGTTCAAGGATTTTATTTAAACTGCCATGAAAAGATTCTGTTTAAGTTTATCCGGCCGACCACATTCTGTTGGCTCTCTGTGATTGTTGGTGTGGGTCATGGATTTGACTTTATCTGAACCTCCCTCAGGGTCTGGAGCTGGCTGGTGCTTGAAATGTGTTCACTGCGTTGTCAGCGATGGTGGCAGCGAAACACAGACGACAACACTGGTACCTCAGGTACCACAGACACCCTCTTCTCGGTTGCAGTCTCCTTGTGACTCCCATCTAACTCCAACACTCAACCAGACTATAGTTCCCAAATTTGCTCAGCCTTGGTTCCCAGCTCCCATTACCCCCCACGCCAATCTACTCAATCACACAGGTACCTGGCACTGAGAGACATGCGTCGCTTCGCTACTAACATGTTTGTTCTAGCCGCTCTGAGCAGTGGGGTTTCTTAATTATCGGATGTGATCTTCTCTATTAACACAGTAGGTGCTAGGTCGCTGAAAAGCAAGTGAAATGTAACCATGCACGTGGTTGCACCACTCTGAATGTGTAAAGGAATGTAATGTTTTAACACTTGTATTGCTAGCTTTGTTGTTGCTTTCTTCATGATGAATTTTCATTCTGTGTGGAGAGGCTGTGGTGACAAACCTGAAATGATAGCACAGCGTATGAATCATTATCATTTACCACACTTTCATTCGAAATTGCTTATGTTGAGAAACTTTGCTGTGCACCTTTTGGAGACCTGTATCTGCTGAAATGTCTAGGCCTATAAAATGCATGGTTTTAAGATTGCCCAGTTTACCTTGCCATCACTTGGTCAGCATGTTTCATTGAATTGTTGTGACATATTGAAATTTTAACTTTGGCTTTTGAATGAACAGCTGTTGTGGGTATAGCACTGTGAAGTTATGTGCATTTTCTCTGTTATTTGAATGATTGGTTTATGAAGTGAATGTGAATGAGTGATCGTTTTTCCACGTTTAGTTCAAAACCAGTCAACAGTTTTCTATTTAGTTCTGATATCTTATTAAGAGTTTTCAGTTGTGGGTTTACACTGACTAATAAAATTATAATTGTAAGGACGTGAAGAAAAAATTAACTCTTTCAGGCATTATTTTGAGTAGCCTTAAGCCTGTTGGATTTTGTAATGATGTTCTGCCATGACTTACTATGTTAATAAGATTTTTTTTGTGGCTCCAGAAATATAGTGTGGAGAAAATGGTTTATATTGGTCTAGATTGTGCTTGCACATATAATTTAACTACCTGGTTATCTTTAAATTTTTGCAGATTGTTCATCGCGTGCCTTCTTTACAAGAAACCCAATGGAATTAGAAGGTGAACGCATCCAAACCTCACTTATCAAATCAACACGAGGTCTCGGCTTTACAATTGTTGGTGGTGACGATCTTGAAGAAGAGTTCCTTCAAATAAAGTCAGTAGTACCAAATGGATCTGCTTGGTTGGATGGTAAACTTCAAACAGGTCAGTACTTATTTTGTTGGCTGCTTTCAATGCAATAAATGTGAAGTGCTGGGGTTGATCTTTGTTTTTGAATGTGCAGGTGATGTCCTTGTGTACGTGAATGATACATGTGTGTTGGGATTTACTCATCATGATATGGTGAGCATGTTCCAATCCATTGTACCAAGGGAGACTGTGTCACTGGAGGTTTGCCGGGGATATCCTCTGCCATTTGACCCCAACGATCCCAACACTGAAGTTGTGATAACAGAAGCTGTCAATGCTCCAGGTTTGTTTCCAGCTCGGTGAATCTTAATTGAAATATTAAATGTTGGAAACGATTTACGCATATGCATTTAATTTTCGGTTTGCTCCTTTGCAGACTCCATTGTGCCTGGAGGAGGACCCTTCTTATATCATAATGGAGATATCAAGTCTGAGGGAGGCTATCACTTCATGGAACCAGATGATCTTGCTAACAGTTCTGTCAAGTCAATGCCTGAGCTTTGTAACAGAATTGACCAGGGATCATCAATACCAAGGCCAAATTCTACAGACACTCTTTTAGATCCACCAGTGCCAGCTAAGCCTGAGTTTCTGACAATCTCTATTGTCAAAGGAGCAATGGGCTTTGGATTTACAATTGCTGATAGTGCTTATGGACAGAAGGTGAAAAAAATTCTGGATAGACAACGGTGTAAAACATTACAAGAAGGGGATATTTTGGTGGAAATCAATAATGTGAATGTGCGTACAATGTGCCATGGAGATGTTGTTCAAGTGCTGAAAGACTGTCCTAGGAATGTGGATGCAACTATCACTGTGCAGAGAGGTTCAAGTTCAAACAAGAATAAGGGTCGGAAAAAAGAAGATATTCTTCTCACAGGTGGGAGGAAAACATATCGCAGTAAAACTCCAACTGCTGACCTATATAGCACGCAGCCAAAAGAAGTTGTTCCCAGTCGCCCCAAAACCCCTCTTGTAGACACAAGAATTAGAGCAAAGACACCTACAAATGTTGGTTCATGGATGCAAAATGATGCAAGTCTAAAGCCTGACAGTGACATTGACAAAAATACTGATATTTTACAAAGTCCATCTATTGCTTCTCAGTATGATGGCTTCCAAACCACTGCTTTCCCTTATCCTCATCCGCACTCGTATGATCAGAACTTATCAAATCTGACCAACCGTCTTGCTAACACCTCTCTCCGAAGCCCTGACGAATACAGCAGAAGTCATAGTCCAGGAAATGAACTGGATGGACCAGGACCTCATAGAATCCATTATCCTCCATCAAACCAGCTGTATTACAATGGGTATGGTAGTTATGATCATGGCTATGGCTATACTTACGAACCTCAAACTGGCTCAGGATATGCATCTCATACACCCGTGGATTATTATCCTAAGGGCAAAGAGAGCACAAGCTTTGAGCATGAGCAACCACTCTCAAGCCCTGTTTCAAGGTAAAGTACTGATTTTTTTGGTGAGAGCATGGAAGTGAATGTCCTTTCTGTTTTGCAATGTTATAGGACACATTTTTTTAATGCCCCCCCTCAGGTGTCCAAGAGATCCACGGTGGATTGGTCTTGGTCCTGCAAGAGTTTATCCTGCTGAACCTGGCTTTGATTGGGTTGAAACACTTGTGACACTCCAAAGGCAAGAAACTGGATTTGGTTTTCGTATTGTTGGTGGGACTGAAGAAGGCTCCCAGGTAGGATCAACGGTGAGATCAACAAACGCACTGTGCACCAGGCGTGCTGCCAACACGAGTGCTTGTTTGCATGCACTACTTGCTGATTTATGCTAGGGAGTGGTGCCTCTGTTTGCTTTGTTTCAGTATCTCTCTTAACTCCGTACATATCTTTATCATGGTGTTGGTATGTTTCAGGTGTCGATTGGTCACATTGTTCCTGGAGGGGCAGCAGATCTTGATGGTAGACTATGCACGGGTGACGAGATGATGAGCGTGGATGGACAGTCTGTCATCAACACCTCTCACCACCATGTTGTTCAGTTGATGGCTAGGGCTGCAGCAGCTGGCCGTGTTACTCTCGGCATCCGTCGGAGAATTTCTTCACACGGTAAAATTACTTCAATTTCCTTGTTTGTTTTGTTTATAACTGTGAATTAAACTTTTGGATTTGGGAATTCGTCAGACGTGAGCTTGAACATGAGCTTTGTGGCTGTTTCAGATGTTCAAAGTTTCAGCAGCAGGCATGATGGAGGCTATCCTTATGATGTCACTGTCACAAGACGTGAAAACGAAGGGTTTGGATTTGTTATAATATCATCAGTCAACAAAGTTGGTTCAACAATTGGTAAGAATTATTTACATCTTTTGATCTACTTTGATTCTGGACAGCAGATAAAGTGGTAGTAATTACAATCTTTATGATTGCTTAACAGGTCGAATTATTGAGGGAAGTCCTGCAGAGCGCTGTAATCAACTTCATGTTGGTGATCGAATATTAGCAGTTAATCACATGAACATCACCAGTCTTCACCATGGAGACATTGTAAATCTTATCAAAGATTCTGGGTACTCAGTGACTCTTACAATCGGTGCACCTGTTGATGATGTTTCAAGTACTGCCTCAGTATCTCACAGGGTATGTAGTTCTTTTGCACTAATAAATGATTGTTTCAAAGTCAGAATATTTTATTAGAAGATTACATTACAAGTTTGCTTAGTTATATATCAAACTATTGCAGGAGGAAGGTGGTGAAGAAGAGCAGTATCATGCTGTGGAATTGAACCGAGGTACAAGAGGCTTCGGCTTCAGTATTCGTGGTGGTCGGGAGTTCCAAAATATGCCCCTATTCGTCCTCCAAATAGCAGAAAATGGACCAGCGGCACTAGATAACAGGTTAAAGGTATGTCATTGTACTTTGATATAAAATTCTATTCCGGCCAGTTTCATTTGTTCGATCAAATTTTGTTTTCTTTATATGACATGATCTATATTTTTCTCCTTCTTCACATAGGTTGGGGACCAGATAATTGAAATCAATGGCATCAATACAAAAAATATGACTCACGCAGAGGCTATTGAAATCATCCGCAATGGCGGTCCTTCAGTACGATTGTTAGTTAAGAGAGGAGGCCGAGTACCTCCTCCCCCAACACTAGGTGGGTGCCATGACACATACTGTGAGGAAATGGTTGAGACTTTGATGGAATCACCTTGTACACAACTAACCGCTCCTCTCGGCAATTCTTTTAATGGCTCAATGATGGAAGCACCTTGTACATCACTAACAGCTTCTCTTGGCAATTCTTTAAATGGCTCAATTGGAAATTTGCTAGATGAAGCCACTATGCGACCTCTGAGCAGCCATTGTAGTGATCACATGCCAGAACAACTAACAGACCCTATGAGTGACCCCCTAACAGCCCCCCTGGCGGTCCCTGTTCTGAATGAGGCTAATGGTGAAGTGCACGATCCTATGCTTGACATCATGCCATCACAATTTTGCTGAAACTTAGCAACTATTGCGCCTGTAAGCAATACAAAGTCTTGCAGTTGAAACTCAAGTTGAAAACTTGCATTTCATTCCATCTTTATATCTCGGAAATCATGTAATTATTTGAATCTGAACTTTGAGTCGATTTCTTTAAACTTTTGTTAAAAGATTACTTTGCAACAAGTTCTTACCTGTGGGTTTTGTTTGATTTGCTTGTGTAGTATCAGCTTTTCTCTGCTATGCATGCCTGACCTTATTTACTACTGCTTAGAAACTACTCTTCATGTAGTTAACCTGAGCTGAAAGATTGCATCCATTACCTCTTCAGTCTTATCATGTTGCATGGGTTCTGATAAGAATTGCATAAAACCCCTTAGTTTGGTCCGTTTATATTGCATGCCTGTTAACATGCCATCACTGACCCCAGTACACGCTGTAGTGTATTGCAGGCGTTTAAACATTCCATTACTGACCCCAGTGTACGCTGTAGTGTAATTTCAAGGTCCGGTACTGTGTTTATGATGTAGCTGGGAAGTAGGGGAGTATTGAGGGCATGTTATTTGTGTGCAGACCCGTGCATGAGGCCGAGCTCTTCCCAAGCCCACGTAGGAGATGCTGGCTATTGGGATTCCTACCAGCAGAGCTGACAACAACTCTAATCTCGGCATTGGTCAGTCTGAGGTCCCACCGCTTCGCCCTCCTGTCTACATTTCAGTTGTTTTGGTATGGATTCATGGGCTTAGTAAGCTGTCTGCACTTAGTGATGGTTGATTTTTGAGATTTGGTCTCATTGCTTCATTGCATAATACAGTAATTAAATGTTATTATGTATTAGTCTTTTGGTTGCATACAGTCAGTTAGTGTATTATGTTAATTAGAAATCAGCTCAATTTGTATTATGAATTATGTCAAGCTGTAGTGTTACATTCAGTCCAAAGATGGTGCCCTATAGAACACATGTGAATGAAAGGAAAAGATATGAGGAATGTAATAACTATACTATATTCTGCTGTTGTTGGTGTGCTTGTATTTGATGACCTATGAACTGTAGTGGAAAATTGAATGCAATTTCTATGATGTACCAAGTAGTTAAATTCGTCAGTGTGTTAAGGCTGGAGAAAAACTATGTTTGACCTAGCTGCAGGAATAATTGAAGTTCTTTCATGTTGAAAAAAAAAAAGAAAGATATTTTTACATAATTGGAAGCTAGCTCAATATGACATCCGTCCACTGTCATTGCCATATGCCCTTTTTGTTATTAGGTTGTTTCAACAGACTGGTTAAGTATTTTTTTTGTGGAATGCTGTTTTTAAGTCTTTATATGAATTTTAAATTTTACAACCTCTGCAATATATTGTCTAAATGTCCTTTTTTAAGATTTTTTAATATTCCTTAAGTCGAATCATGTTATGGAGCGTTATAACCAAACTTTATTGTGATTTATTTGTTGAACATGCAAGAAAAGCTGTCTCTAACTTGATTATCCACTGTATGAGAAATACTGTTTATAATGAGATACATGGCAATTAATCATGAATATAAGGAGATGAAATTGATTCTACAATGTCAATCAACAAATGAAAAAGTAGGAAAAGTACTAACATTTATGACAGTTATAGCGTGATTTGAGCTATGGCGATGCCAGTATTTTCTATGCAAGCTTTGATACTGGAAACATGTTTCCAGGCAATTGGTGCTTTGCTCATTAGAACAATCTTGTGTGTTATATTACTTACCGTTTCAATACTTATTTGTTAGTTTTCCCCCTATGTGTCTTTTTAACTAAACATATAGATGTACTCTTACCAATTTGATATGAAATTCATGCAATGGTACATAAAGAGAAAAATTTGGATTTGTGGTTGCTGTGAGCTTAGTATTCCGTCCTGCGATGTAAGACTGTAAATGCTGATTATTCTGAAGAAAAGAATGTAGCAAGTGAGAGCAAAGTGATACTGAGTGAAAATTTCCCTTTTTGCTTTTGAGAGTTTTATATTAACTTTTTTTTTACATTGGCCAGTAATGTATTGAGAGTAAGACTGAAATGTGCCTTCAGATGGAAAAGGGATGCGAAGTGGGGACTTTTATAATGCCCATCTAGTAAATGATTTGGCACTGTCAATTTTCTTTTGCAAGTTTTCACTTTAACTTCTTTGAACTTCTTGTGGTAAGTTCGAATTTTGATTACTTGATAGGAAATTTTCCTTCAATATTCTGACTAATGAATTCTGTACTTCTTTTGTTGTATTTCTGAAGAAATGAGCATTAGTGAGGAAAATTCCCTTTCTCTTCCCATTTATGGAATTTAGGTGCCCTTTCATGACCTTAAAAACTCTTAGGTGCTCTCACATCTGCAGATAATCATTTTGTTCAATTCTTAAAAATTGTTTTCAGATTGTAGATTGGTAATCAATAAATATTAATCTGTGTCAATCACTGGACGAAGTTTTAACTTATGGATTGAGTTTATTGTGTGACACAATAGTTATCTTACTTTGTACATTTTTGTTGAATATGAGTGTGCATGTTATTTTTGTATCACACATTTTAATTGGATTTGGTCATCTATTTGTTCAGGTATTGAACTAATGTGTTCGTTTTTAGCATTATACTTGGTACTATTGTTGCTCATATTTCTCTTTATCACTGGTAATGTGTAATAAATCTCCATCATAATATTTGGGAGTACTATCCATAGGTGTCTTAGTGTTCACTTAAGTAATCATTTGTACACATTTTTTTTATTGATTGTTTCACGCAGTTCTGCCCTTCCTGGAGTTGTGAAGGTTTCTCATGTCCCATTTATATCTCATTCATATTCCCTTTTCTAGAAGCAAAAGATAGGCCCAGTGTTGTCATTACTTTTGCTGGTAGCAAATAAAAATGTATACTTGTGGCATCAGCCAAAGATCGCATGTGCCTAGTGTCACAGTGCGCTGCTTATTGTGAACACTTTTAAATCATCCATGATTAATTCATTATTGTTGCCTGTACATAAAGATTGTTGTATGATCTATATTTTTCTCATATGTATATTGTAATTTGTGCAGATATCTAATCGTTTTGTATAAAATTATGTAAGGATTATTTTTGCTATGTAATATCATTGCAATCTCATAATACAATCATGAATTGCATGTGCCTTCATCACAATTTGAAGGTAGAAAGAAATAGATCTGAAAAGATATTATAGATGTTAACGTTTTAATATTTATACATCTACCAATATAAGCTATATTCACATATATTCAGAACCTATAGTCATCGGTCTCCTTTCAGTGAAGTGCCTTAGTTAATATCAACTGTGTAGAACCAATTTGGGAGCTTGATACCACACTTTTTTTAAATGAGAATGATAAGAATGATTTTCACTCTGATCTGATACTAACTGCTTCTGGTCCTTCTGTAAACATCATTTCTAAAATTGTCATTGGAACTGTATCAGTACGTGTAATAAAGTATAGTTTCTTTTATCTGGGTTTCCAGTTGTCTTTCGAAACCATATCTTTCTAAGAAGAGAGTCATGTTTTCTCTTCTATCTTGTTTCAACTCCTCAAGCCGTGTCCTTAAGTTGAAAGAAAAAACCGACACGGGCAGCTGAAGCATGGCTGCACTAGAAACGGTTTACCGGTTTGAACGTAACTTTCCCTGTGGCGCTATGGCACAGCTAGTTAGTTGTGAACTATTTATGGTTGTGTTATAACTTGTTGAATTGTTTAATAAAACCAATTATTTCAATTAAGAATTTTTTTGTCCTTTCGACCTTTAGTAACCCTTGACCATAAGACTGCATAATATCCACTCTCCGACAAGCGCAGCTTAAACTGGACAGACCAAAGCGTAATCATTTCTCTCTGCAATTGTTGTGGTATTATGTAAGTTGAAGTATGTTAAGGCGATTGTTTTGTTTTGATCCGTCGTTTCATAAATTCTTATCAGAAATGAGGGAGCAGTCACGTCACTAACCCTTCTCTGTTTATATGCATATATATACTGCGTGAGGTAACCTAGTTGTCTGTCAACAACTCAGAGACAATTTTCATTCAGTCCAGTATATGTTCTAT
>CABIKL010000449.1:0-22685 GCA_902196195.1 Aptinothrips rufus
ATCAAAGCTGCACGATGATTGGCGCAATAGTAAAATTGATTGGCAAAACACCTAATGTCCTTAACATGGGATCTTAAAAGTCAACCTCTCAGATATCATGTGTGTTATGAGCTTTCTATTCCTATATCTTCTCATAGAGAAAAACTAGGCACAGTCCATGCCAGCAGTTCAATTTTGCCATATTAGAGCTGCAAGATGACTGATGCAATATTAAAATTTATTGATCAAACTACCAACAGCTCTTACAATGATCTGTTGGAAGTCAATCTCTCGTACATTGTGTTTCTCAGCACAGTCAAAGCCAGCAGTTCAATTTTGCCATATTAGGGCTGCAAGATGAATGATATGCAATAGTAGTGGAAACAACTGCTAGAAAGCAGATTTTGAAATTGCTTTAGTTTCCAACCTACAGCGCAGTCAAAGCCAGCAACTTGGTTTTTTAGAATCAAAGCTGCACGATGATTGGCGCAATAGTAAAATTGATTGGCAAAACACCTAATGTCCTTAACATGGGATCTTAAAAGTCAACCTCTCAGATATCATGTGTGTTATGAGCTTTCTATTCCTATATCTTCTCATAGAGAAAAACTAGGCACAGTCCATGCCAGCAGTTCAATTTTGCCATATTAGAGCTGCAAGATGACTGATGCAATATTAAAATTTATTGATCAAACTACCAACAGCTCTTACAATGATCTGTTGGAAGTCAATCTCTCGTACATTGTGTTTCTCAGCTGGATTTATTAACGAGGCAGATATTTGATTTAAATTTTGATTTATGTTTCATTTTTTGTTTCGTTTTTGTTTTAGTGATGGGCCTCAGGCTGTATCTCCTCCAACTCAATCAGGTTGGGGTCCTATGCAACCTCCACATCGAGCCAGTA
Organism: Aptinothrips rufus; assembly: GCA_902196195.1. Lineage (NCBI taxonomy): Eukaryota > Metazoa > Arthropoda > Insecta > Thysanoptera > Thripidae > Aptinothrips > Aptinothrips rufus. The sequence continues at coordinate 885 of CABIKL010000449.1, forward strand.
ACAATTCTCAGTCTCAGTCCCGAAGTTACCCTTCACCAGGAGCCATTCCCTCAGGTGTTGCTCCTGGATTGCCTCTGCCTAACCCAGTACAGGATCCTAAACTCTATCGTTTATCAGGTAACATTTTTGCAGTCCAATTACTATTAACAATATGCTAATTTTGGTTCGGTGCTAATGTTATGCTTTCTGTTAAGAATTTCTGCATCAGTGCAAGCTTGATCATAAGCCGGCAAGTTTACAACCACGGGGTCTCACCAACCGTAATAACTGGTGTTACATCAATGCTACTCTTCAAGCTTTATTAGCGTGTCCTCCCTTTTACAACCTGTTCCAAGGCCTACCTGATACTCCATCACATCGTTCTCCTGAAGATTCACGCACCCCTATTATTGACAGCATGTAAGTCAGATTTTATTGAATTATCTTCCTCTCTTTGTACTGTTTCCCATGGCTTTTATCACATGTTCGAGAAGATTTTTTTTATCACCCATCAAATTATTTTTGACAGGAAAACATTTGTGGGGGAATTCATTCCTCTTCCAGCATCAGCCCGATTAAAGCGTGCTGACCGTGCAGCTCGTAGCAAGGAGGGTGACGTTGCAGCTGTGCAATATGATATACCGACAGGCTCTGCATTTGAACCCACTTGTGTTTATCGCATGCTATCAATGATTCGAACAGACACTATGGTTGAGGGGAGGCAAGAAGATGCAGAAGAGTTTCTGTCCTGTCTTCTGAATGGGTTGAATGATGAAATGCTTGAAGTTATGAAAGTAACTGCAGATCTACCGAATGGCGATATTTCTGCCACACCGTCTCCTATGCCGGTATCGTCTAATGGAGAAGCTGATGATCTTATACAAAGAGAAGATAGTGAGGAATGGAAGGTAAAGTTGAGCTGCTTCCCTGAGACTGTCTATCATCATCATACGTTTATCAGATTGTTAATTAGTATTCTCTTCTCCAGGTAATGGGCCCAAAAAATAAAGGATCAATAACCAGGCGAGCAGACTTTGGCCGTACCCCTCTGTCCGACATTTTCCGTGGCTATTTAAGATCCCGAGTGACCCGTAACTCAAGTCTTCATGATAACGTCACTGATAATGTACAGCCTTTCTTCACACTGCAACTTGATATTGAGGTGTGTATATGAGGTTCTGAAGTTCTCTTTGGTTTGTTAAAATATTTCTTCCTATTGAATGAAATATGATCTCCCTAGTTGTATTCAAGAAAATAGTGGTGTAATGACAATTAAGTGGATGTTCGTTATTTATAATTATTACCGCTTAAGTCCGGTTACATACATTCTATTTATGCAGAAACCAGTCGCTAATCTCTCCTAAGTCCTATTATAACTGTGAGTCTTAGTAATTTTAACTTTATTTTATTTTACAGAAAAGCAGTTCGGTCAAGAAAGCCCTTGAACAGTATGTTATAAGGGCAGAATTAGAAGGAGTAACTTGCTCTAGATCAAATCAAGAAGTGACGGCCTGGCAAGAGGTTCAGCTGGAAGAGTTGCCTCCAGTACTGCTTTTACACTTGAAGTGTTTTGACTACAGTCAGGATGGTTGCTCCAAAATTCTTAAAACAATTCAGTATGAAGTTGACCTAAAAATTGATTCAAGTAAGCCCATCTATTTTGTTCTTGACCTCTTCACAGGAGGAAGGTTGAATTGTAGTTTAACATGATTCTTTTATTTTTTCAGAGCTCCTGTCTTCGAAGAAAACAAAGACTCCCCATCAACAGCATTATAAGCTTTTTGCTGGTAGGTTTTCTTTTGCCATTATCCTTTTGTGATGTGCCGAATTGGCTTTCCTTCAATCTCTATTTTCTATTTCCAGTTGTTTATCATGACGGAAAGGAAGCCACAAAGGGCCACTATATCACTGATACTTTCCATGTGGGTTACAACTCTTGGATCAGATATGATGATAGTGTAGTTCGAGTTGTATCCGTGGCTCAAGTGTTGGGACCACGGCCCCCTCGTGTGCCTTACCTGCTGTATTATCGTCGACTTGACAACATGGATAGGCACTGAAGCCCCATGTGACTGACTTCTAACTGGGCAGTTCCATGCACTGGAAGTGTCCAATAGCACAGAGAGATGGACAGAAAGATTTGAATCTCTCTTCTCATTCATTATTTTATGACAATCATCTGTATGATATTCATTCATCTTTCATAGTTCATTCTTTTCTGTGTTGAGGCAAGTAAGGAAGATCATGGAAACCCACAAATCTCCCTACAGTGTTAATGGAGCTTTTGATGTGTAGTCTGTACCTCATATGACAGTTTCCACTTTTAATGCTTGGGCGGAGACATTCTTAATGTCTTAAGCTTGGACGGTTGTTTCTGCCAAGATGTACTGAGACACTTAGATTTCTTTGTAGGACAGAGTTTGTATGCTCTGAGATGTGCTATCATTTGAAGATATTGGTCAAGTAAACAAACTTGTTACTTTGTTATTGACACCAGTGAATGTTGTGTATGCCTTCCCTAATGCTCTTTGGAATGCAAGTATTTCTTTTTCTGCTTTGTTACCTGTATCATATCTTTGGTAACATGGTTTTGTGTTAATCAGCTTTATTTCATCTTTATCTTAATTTGGTTTTATGGTAGGATATTTCTGAAGCCCCAAGAACTATTTTTACCGTGCATGATTACTTTTTCGGCTAGTTATGAAAAGTTTTACAAGCTATACGAGCTCTTGGGTGTTTCTTAAGACCTTTATATCTAAACTGTTAACTGTACATTTGTCGCTGTTAAATTTTTAGAGAACGGTGTAGCAGGGTTATTCTTAGGGAAAGGTTTTGTTTCATATGGTTTGAAATTTAATGAAAGATATTTGTTATGCTATTTCGTATGTATGTTTGTTTGGAAATGTTTTCCGTTGCGCTAATGGTTTTGGGATGGTCAGAGAGTTCATATTGAGCAGAGAATAGGTGTTTGAATTCTGTTGGACATGCATTTAAATTAGTTCCTCAACCATCATATTAAAACATGTTTCTGACTTTTATGCATTTTAATCTTACACGAAAAAATTTAAAGCATTTTTTCCCCCTCAGTGGTCTAGTCCAATGAGAAATGTGATAGACCTGTTAAATAATCGGGAGTGCACCTTCATGCGAAAACATATGAGTATGCACAGATATATGAGTGATCTAGACAAAAGATTCTAACTGTAAATTCACATCTTTTGTTTTTTTCAGTTTCTGTGGAGTAGTAAAGTGAGTTGAAAATGGATTGTTAAGACACTATTTGCAGCTGTGCCAAAACTTTGCTTTCAGATAAAAGTTCAGTTCTCATAATTTATTTTTCCAATTATGCCACACTGTGTCTTGTCAATTAGTTTGTAGCATTTCTCCCGTCATGTAATGTACAGGACTTCTTACTTTTTGTTCAGTTGTAGGTCATTCAGGTTATTGACTTTCCTTGACATTCTCATTGTAAGTAGTCTGAGCCTAAATTCCAGTTCTTCCTTTTGCCCTTTCTTCCTCCTCCAAAATAACATAATTGAACTGCTGTTTCAACTAAGAAACAACTATTTGTTCTTATTTATTCCAAATGGTTGCAAAACATTTTCTTGGTGGGACACTTTATTTCCTATAGTGTTAGGGTCTTCATGTTATTTATATTTAAATAAATCAGTTGTGTAGACTTTGTTGTAACAGCTAGAGGTGTGGTGAATTCGAGGATTCAGCTGAAAATCATGTCTTCTCCTTGGCCGTGTTGGTCTTACTTGAAGAATCAGCGTAATTTGCCCACTGATCCTTTTCTAGCTGATTTTGACTGAACTGTTAAAATCTGTGATTATTTTGCTTAAAAGGCCTCATACCGATGTACTTACCTGTAATGTCAATGTCCATTACTTGGAATATTTTAGATCATACAAATTTCTAGCTAAATTTGAGAAGAAATTTATTTTGCAAGAATCAAAAGTATCAAACCCTAGTGTTGCTATTAGACTACTTACTGATACGACTCTTATCTCTGTTCATTAACATATACATCGTCTTCATTATTTTGTTTTCTGCTTTTATTCTATTTGTAACCTGGTAATGGACCCATAGATTTTGTCTTTTTGCAGTGTTCACTTCTCCCAATGTTATTTTTCTACAGAAAGAGTTTTATACAAAAAAAAATGCGAGAATGTTGAGACTTTGTACTGCTATTCGAAATTCAGCTGTGTTATTCATTACTACAGATGAATCCTTTAGGAATTCTTTCACACATGTAGTGTGAAAAAAAGAACACACAGCTAATATTTTGCCAAGCAGAGCGTGCCAGTGAAAGCATCCAGAAAATTTGTTCACTTCTGAGCTTGACCTGCTGGATATCTGCTGAGAAGCAATCTAATTTTTTGATCTAAGCACTTTAAATGAAGTTTTGAGATTCCGAATTGAGTACTTCCCCTGTTTTAAAATTAAATTTTTTTTTGGAAAATGACCAATATGACTATATTTCACAAAGAAACACCTTAAATTTTAATCACTGTTTTAATTAATCAAGTCAAACTGTATGGGTGCATAGAAATGGCACACTCTGTTATTAACTTCTGCGATTGTTCCTTGTCAGTACTGTATGTGGTTTTTCACCTAGCGTATGCTGTATTGTAAAAAGTGCTGTAAATTACTTGTATATTTTTGTGCCAAAGCCCATACGTGTAAATATTGTGTATTAACTGTTGCAGTTTTTAAGTTGTAACGTGCTTTTAGCATTATCGGAGATGTTTACCTGTACAGAAATGTTCCCTAGTGCATAGTTAGGGTAATAAATTGTGCCAATATGCTGAGATTTTGATACCCCTTAATAACTTACTACCGGATAATATTTTTTGTTATAAGCATTCTTTATTTTTATTTTTTTCCTCATTCATAATCAGTTTGAGTGATAATTCTAGATTTCTCAGCATATAGGCAGTATTTGTGTACAGCATGTAGATTAAAATATAAATGTATTTTATACATGACATTGTGAATATGTTTAAATCAGTTTCAACTAACAGGCTTGGAATGTGATCCAAGTATCAAACTGTGTTTGAAATTGGTGAGTTGTGGTCAGTTAAGTTTATTTTTGTCTTTAGTGAGAGGTATTTGGAACTCTTATTGAATGAAGAGCATCAAGAGTTGAATGTTTTCAGTGTTTATTTACCTTATTACAATCTTGATGGTTGTTGATTTATAACTGTGCTTAGGCACTTGACATTGAAATATTGTAAAAAATGACTCTGGAATGAGTCAGATGAATGTGATATGTTTGCTGAGTGTTACCTTTATTCTCTCAGGATTTGTTGACAACAAGCCTAATGATGTTAGTAATTCCTCTGTGGAAATGGTAATTGTAAGTCAGCTGACAGGGCAGCACATATTTCATGTTGATTATTTCCACTACTATCTCTTAGAGTTTTGGAAAATGTTGAAATTATTCAGCTTGTGCTGAGATGTCTCCACACTTGATCGCAGCTGAACTCTTGTTGCCTGTGTTAAGCTGTGGATCTGCCCTTATTTTTGTGGTTCAGAATGTTATCCTGCTACATGACATGTAAATATAGAATGCTTTTTTGTTGGAGGTTCACATTTGGAGTCTGAGTATTTGCATCTTTCGATCATTTCAGTATAAATGATCTTCTTTGTAGTGTGTATTCCATTTCCATCCACTGTTACAGAATGAAAGACAAACATTTTACTGAATGTGGTTTGTCGTAAATAAATCACGGTTTGCTCAAACTCGTTGTGTTTTATGAAATCTGATCCCCTCTTAACTTTGGGGTTTCTTCAAATCAGCGCTTTGGAGTGCCCTTTGGAGCTCCTCAAAATGGATCAAAATGGCCACGATAGTAGGAGGAGGATTGGAAAGGGAAGCAATGTCTGAAATTTTGTCGAGTTCAGAAGTAATATTGGGGGCGGGGCGCGGGCGCTGTTGCGCGCTGTCTTATCCTCCACCTCAGTGCGGCTACTCCTCTAGCGCTAGCTCTCATATCGTGACCACCAGCTTGCTGGCCACCTCTGTGCGCGCTCGGAGGCTTGTGAGCGAGGAATACACGGCGCACCTTGCATGTTCTCTGTCACAATGAAGTAAAGAAGGAAACGTCTTCAATGCAATCCACTCTCATCAAGTTGCGGATGGTCTCTGCCACTCGTACGGTGCGAGATCAATACCTCAAGTAGAGTCTGCAGAAGCGAGGCGAGGACTCATTCTCTCGAGCCACTAACCCCGCTTTAAACACTCGACCTTCCTCCAGTGTAGTTTAATTTACCTCAAGGCGCCATCCGAGCTGTAGGGAATTAATTGCTCCTCTCCAAACCTAGCTGACACCGCGCTGCGTGGCGCTGCATGGCGCTGCGCCTCGCGGTCCCTGGCCTCATCTCTCCTCTCCTTTCTTCATAGATGCTCCGAGTGGTGAGAGTTCCATGATCACGTGACTCGGTGTCTCTTCATTGGCTTGGTGGATCCGAAAGGCAACTAACACTCAGGCGCGGATCCACGGCGGGGGTCGGACGTCGCCAATCCCGCCCCGCCCCCTTGAGCTCAGCCGCCGCTTTAAATTTTCAGAACGGTAAGGGCGGAAAGCGGCAGCTAGTACCTTTCCCATTTACTTTTTTTTTTAAGAACAATGTTTTTAATTACAGCATTTCAAAATACTTACACTTTAACAATTCGCAAAAGTCATTTTTGCTCGCACAGGCATGCGGAGTCCCCGTCCTTGCATCACACAAACTCCAATCTCCTTCGCACGTTGCCGTGTCCTTCCCTCCCCGGCACCTGGATGAGCTCGGCGCTGCTTGAAGCGCCGCTTCGCGCTTCTATTCCGAGCGGCGCGGCGTTCAGCGTGTGCCGTGCCGTGGCGTGCCGTGCCGTGCCGTGCCGTGCCGACTGGATTGTCAGGCTGTCTGTTTGCGCTGTTTGCGCTGTCAGCGCGAGCTGGACGGGTAGGAGCAGCAGCAGCAAGCAGCAGCAGCAGCTGGGCGCCCTCCCTGAACACCCGGCCACAAACTTGAGGAGCACGCAGGAGAAGAGCTCCTCCTCTTGCTTGCGAAGAGGACATCAAACGGCTGCAGCTCGGCGTGGTCTGCTACTGGCCGGCTACTGGCTGTGTCGTCTGCCGATGCCACTTCTGTACTGCCCCCAGCCCCTCCCCTGGGTGTCCGCGTAGTGGTCCGCACAGTCTGCTTCACAGTTCAAAGTGACAAGTGTTTTGACGCGTGGTGTGGACAGTGATGTGGCGGTGAGTGAGTGAGTGAGTGAGTGAGTGAGTGAGTGAGTGAGTGAGTGAGTGAGTGAGTGAGTGAGTGAGTGAGTGAGTGAGTGAGTGACACAATAATGACCAGAATTACGGCGAAGTCATAGTGCTCAAATCCGCTCTTATTCAATATTAACACACTGGTGGAAAGTGTTTCCCCTCAACAATCGAGCAGACCTGGCCAATCGACGGAGAAGACGAGACTACAGTACCCCGCCCTGCTGCACTCTGCTGACGATGAACTGTGCGGAGTTTTTATTGTGAGCTGTCCATCGCTGAGTGACTTCGAGTGACCCGGCGCGGCGGACGCCGCGGATTCGTTCCAAGGCCAGCTCAAGATGCGATACACCGGCAGCATCCTCCTGATCCTGGCGGCCGTTTGCACCACGCCGGCAGGCAGGGCAGGTGAGAGCGACCACAAGAATCCAATCCAATCCAGTCCAATCCCATCCCCATCCCGATGTGATCCTGACCTGCGCGCTTCCCGGCTTCCCGGTGCGATGCTCGAGCGAGAGACGCGCCTCGTCGCGCCTAGTCGCGTCGCGCGCCAAGGGCAGCCCAGGGCAGCCAATTAGAGACGAGCGCCGCCGCGCGCCAGAAGTAATTATGAGCGCCTTGTCGACCACCAACCTTCACTAAAACCATTCCTGCCAGATAGATCGAATCGTAATTTTCACTCGTAGATTTGGCGGAAGGCTGATTTCCATTTGGAACTACCGTTTTTCATTCCTGATAGACGTTGGGGAAGAGTAAACAAGACAGCTTGACATGATTGTGACGGATGGGCTTAATCGGCGTAATTGCAGGACGTCGCTATGCTCTTGCGTAAGTACCAGCCTGACCTGAGCCTTGTCTTGAAGCAAACCCATACATTCCCAGTTGTGATCTAGTTTCAGTTTTAGAGGTGTTCGATATCAGATGAGTGCTGTGAACTAATTTTTGAGGTCGGATCTTATCTTCTGCAGTGGGACTTTGGGACTTCCCCCAAGGTGCATTTGTGACTCGCTGGTTTGTTTCTTATCTGTCTTCCGAGTAAGAACGAGTTAATTCCGACATAGATACGTCGCCGCCGATTCGACCTCATCGTCGAACAATTCCATTCGATGTATAAACGGCAACTTATTTGAAGAGGTCGAGAAACAAAATGACACCTTCCCTTCGCAATGCGGTCGCACGCAAACCTTATCCTATTGAGGTTGACCAACTTTTGATGGCAATGTTGTTTAGTGTTTACGCAGCTATGTTCTGCATTTTCTTGGCGAGGTGTGGCATACGGCGCGGCTCGGTCGCGTGGCGTGGCGTGGCTTGGCGTGGCGTGGCTTGCCATACTCCTCACTCGAAAGAATTTCAGTGCTAAACTAATGATAGATCTGTAAACAAGCGAGAACCCTATCCGGAACTTAATAGCAACGGAGCGCCTGGGACAACAGGCAACAAGTCTGACGCTCTAGCAAGGCTGCTGCCTCCAATATACACTTTCGTATCTCTCCTGACGTCCTTCGGAAGACATAACTCGCTGAAAATTCACAGGACAGTGCGACAGTTCGATTTATGCCGGGGCCAGGCGAGCCGCAGGCCATGCAACAGCATCAGGTCGCGCCACGCGCTCGCGTGCGGCACGAGACTGGACTAGATGCACTGGACGGGTGAGAGATGCCACGGTCACGGGACCAGGTCGCACCTTACTGGATGGGATCAAGATGCGGACGTCTTAGCCTTCTCGTACTGTGTTTCCCGCTTGTAAAATATCACACATCTCGCAGCAGACTGGCGGGTGGGTTCGCGCCAATCTCTGCTCACGGAAGGGAATGCCGCCTGGCCAGCGCATCTCTCTGCTCCTCCTGTCGCTTCCGGACGGTCATCCGAACAGATGCGCAAATTTAGCCACATGAACATCCGCTAGAAACGGGTCGAATTAAACTTATTTTAAAATTAATCCAGTTGCATTTACACTACTTGAAATTTGTTGCGCATTCAGCTGTGAATTTTGTAGAGAGTAGGGAGACTAAGGAGGGAGTAAGTGAACTTGGTCACGGTTTATTTTTGTCACAATTATTATTCACCGACTCTAGTCTTTCTTAGCGGTCGGCTTGGCCTACAGGATGCGTCCGAAGGACTGCTCCTAAAACATGTTATGCCATGTTAATAGGGCCTATAACATAGCAAGTAGCAACATTTCTTGACAGCGGAGGAGGCCGGTCAAAATGGACAGGCATTACTGGGACGTCCATTTCGGATGACCCCTTTGTGCTAAAGAGCATCTCTTTCGGGACGCGAATGGGAATTCCCCGCGACGCCCACGTCTCAGCCTGTCTCAAGTTTATGCTTGCTAGAGCTCGCTCCACCGCTTCCTCAGACTCCAGTGGGATTGGTGTGATCCCGACCCCTGGAGGGGAGGGGAGGGAAGTTGATGTTCAGAGGCAATCTCTCTTGGGGCACTCAGAGCGCTTACATGAAGCGTATATAAGTATCCGAGCAGAAGAGCAATCTCCTTTAGCACATTACATAATTAATTTATCGACCGCGCCTAAACAAGGCGTCTCCCGAATCACATCAAGGTCTGTCAGGTCTGTCATTGAGCATAATGAATCTCTCTCTCCCTTCCTGCCCCCCCCCCCCCCCCCCCCCCCCCCCCCCCCCCCCGCGTACCTTTCCACGTGGGAAATACTCTTCCAGAGTATGAACTTGTTCTGCTCGAAACTCGACTGACGACCAGTCAGCACGTCATTCATTCTATTGTGGGGAATTCCAATAACGATAAAGCGGACGCCCGCCTCCTTACCTCAAAAATATTCGCAAGTTACCAATAGCGACGTTACAAGAAGAGGAACCGGGAGAATGTTTTCATTGTCTTCTTGTTCCCATCCGGCTGTTTTCCCTTGACCCTATACTTGTACATTTGACTCATATGAGGAGAAATCGAGTCACGTGACTATGAAATTAGGACTCCCTCAGATGTTATTTAGACATTTTGACTACTCGTTGGTTTAAAATAGGTGATGGTGAGACAAGAACTTCCATTATCTGAGTCAAATATGATTTCAAATTGGACTCAAGGGAAACATCTCGGATGTCTTGAATTCAGGTCTTCCCTGTTATTATGTACAACGGTAATATTCCAAGACACTTCAGAGATTTCTCGAATCCCGCTTTCCGCACCACCCCTTGATTTAAAAATACAATTAATCACAAACTGTCATACGAATACGTAAATTTGCATTTGCTGCAGCTGGATGGCCGGCGGCGGCTGCATTCCCAAAAGATGTCACTACAGATGGCACTTCTGGTGCCAGCGAGTCTGATAAGCCACCCGCCAAAGCCTTATATGAGGACGTTGATTCCGGAGTCGAATTTCATATTTACACAAGGTAAGTGCACCCATGGACTGGTTCGCTCAAGAAAGTTTACAGTTATCATACCGAGCGAAAAACGAAGGGTCGGATCCGTCTGAGGTCGTGTGACGGCGCGCAAGGTCGCGAGGATTCCCCAGGCCTTGGCCTTTCTGCAGGTCGGCTGCAAAGCAGTTTCGGTACAGGTTCGAATCGAATTTTCGGCGGATGGCTGAGACAAATAACAAATTAGGTGAATGGGGGTGATGGTGGTTGAAAATTGGGGACTGGGGAGGAGAAGGGGTGGGGTATAACAGGAGGATCGAGTGAGGAGAACGTTCTGAGATCTTTCACCGGCACTGATAATGTTCCCCACACTGAAGCCAACATACGTCTCAAACTTGCATTAACCTTGAAACACTTTATTGGTCTTTTTCATTTATTTCATAGTGATCAATCAGAATAAGTAAACAGAAATATTTCGCAGTCTAGATTTTGTTGATTAATTGCAAATAAAGGGTAGAAATGTCGTAAAACATATGAAAGCCGAATTTGTGACGTTTCCTACACTGACGCATAGCTTGTTCGCTTGTTCGCTCGCCACGATCTGCTCGAGTCGGCCATTTCCTTGCTACATTGAATCTGCTTGGAAGAACGGCAAATTGGCCGACATTAACAACTCTATCGTGTGTTTGAAAATACTGCACGATACGTAGCATTCGAAATGGCATCTCTTCCTCGAAGGATCATTAAGGAAACTCAACGTTTACTGCAAGAGCCTGTTCCGGGCATTTCAGCCGTGCCCGATGAAAACAACGCACGATATTTCCACGTAATCGTCACAGGGCCGGAGGGCTCACCTTTTGAAGGCGGATTATTCAAATTGGAGCTGTTTTTACCTGAAGATTATCCAATGTCTGCACCTAAAGTCCGATTTATTACCAAAATTTATCATCCTAATATTGATCGTTTGGGAAGAATTTGTCTTGACATCTTAAAGGATAAGTGGAGTCCAGCCCTTCAAATTCGCACCGTACTTCTGTCTATTCAAGCTTTGCTGAGTGCACCAAATCCAGACGATCCTCTTGCAAATGATGTAGCAGAGCTGTGGCGAGTGAATGAAGCTGAAGCCATTCGCAACGCCAAGGAGTGGACGAGGAAATATGCAATGGAAGACTAATACAAAATTAGTTAAGCTACAGCCACCCCTCTGTTATTAACTGGCAGGGAGGGGCTAGGTGTGAATGTGTGTATGAAAGTGTGTGTAAATGTGAGCGTGCATGTCATGTTATTGTTAAGCTCAGTCATAGGTAATGTTATTGTTCCGTCATGATTTATCTCTTCTGTGTAATTTTCTGCGTTTTTATTATTTGGAAAAAAAGCAAACTTGTGATTCTAAAATAACACGTTGATTAAACTTATTTATGTTATCAGCAACGTTTATTAGGTAACTTACATTTATTTTCATTGCCAAACTGCAGATTCCCGTGTCTTGTCCTTCAAAAGAATAAAAGAAGATTGTTATTTTATTTGTACATATCAGATCAGTTGTTATTTTCAAGATAGCTTGAAGTGAATGCATTTCATATGTATGTCTTTGTCCCATTTACTTGTCGTTTTGAGATTGAACCCAGTGATCGCCCAAGTGGTGGCCAGCAACACAACTTCAATCGCAGTGGATCCATCTTCTGACCTTGTGATCATCCTGCATGGTTTTACTGGGTCCGTTTCCAGTAAGTCTGTCACCTTGATTAGAAATGGTAAGTTGTGAGACTTCCAATAAGACTTGCTCTATCATTATGGGTATCCATTCCCTTTGATCAGTACTAACACACCAACTCTTTTTCCTCATTGCATGAATATTTTCTTTATTGTTGCAGCCCTATTGTTCAAATTGAATGTCACTGTGGTTGCAGTACAGTGGGCTCGTTTAGCTCGTGGTCCATGGTATGATGAGGCAGCAGGAAATACTCGAGCTGTTGCCAAACATCTATATGACTTCCTTATTAATTTAGAAAAGAGTGGATTAGAGTTAGAGCAAGTTCATATCATAGGCTTCAGTTTGGGTGCCCATGTAGCTGGTTTTACCGGAGCTCTGCTTGAGGGCCGCCTCGGGAGGATCACAGGTAATTCTTTTTGCTTTCCGCTTGTGACTAACCCTCTGTCTTCATTATTATCTAATTTATTAATTTTCTAGGCCTAGACCCCGCTCGCCCAGGATTCGACACACACAACAGGAGTGGGCATTTGGATGCTAGCGACGCAAGTTTCGTGGTAGGATTGCATACTGGTGCAGGGTTTGTTGCTTTGTCAGATCCTGTGGGCCATGTAGATTTCTATCCGAATGGCGGAAGCCGGCAGCCTCATTGTCAAACTGAAGATATCCCTCGTAAGTGTTCAATTTCCTTTTCATATATCATGACTTTATTTTACTCTCAAAGTAATACTTAAATTCCAGTTTCTATTTGGAATTGAAGTATGATGGTACTTCCTTTTGCAGTTGTGTGCAATCATTTCATGGCTTACACTTACTTTGCGGAATCAATATACGATAGCAACTCCTTCCCAGCACGTTCTTGCTCATCTTGGAAGGACTTTGATGGTGGACTTTGTGATGCCAATGAGGTGGTTCCCATGGGATATCATACTCCAAATACGTAAGTATAGTACCTTTTATTGCTGTTCAGCTGTTTTTGTTGTTGTTATATTGAGAGATGTTCTATGGTCTTCCAGGACCCGAGGGCTTTACTACCTAAGAACTAATGCTCAAGAACCATACGGCTTAGGACAGGCTGATCACAGAGTTGATCTTGATGTTGATCAATCAGACTCGTCAACTTCAGATGAACATGTATCCCATCAGGTAGATTCGGGAAGTCCGGGAACAGCTCCCAGTGGCATTCGCAGCGAAGACATTTATTCTCTCAGCAACGGTGACAGCAATTCTAAGGACTTTGAAGTGCGTTCTCTCAATGATCTTGATTCAACTCATGTACCCAGTTGTTCACATAAATTCAATGCTGGTTCACTACAGATACACACTTTATTATTTTCAATTTTATGTTTGCTATCTTGAAATAAATATTCTTTGCTAATATTCATTCTCTGATAATGAGTTATTTACAAACTGCAACCTGCGCTGTGCAGGTTGTTTCTGTTTCACCTAAGGTAGTAGTCAAGGCTACAATATTTGGCAAAATGTAACAAAAAGATTTTAAAATAAATCTTTTTATTTGAGGGGATTTTGCCTTTGCATGAGTCAGATTTAGTGTGTTGTATCTCTATATGTCATTGTTTGTGATCTATTTTCCATTGTGTCTCAGCTTCAAGCTGTAATGGGAGAGGAGTTTTATTTTTTAGCTTGAACATGATTTCCATAAACAGTTCAGTGATAGTGTTATTTTTGATTACATGCTCGCAGTCACAGCAATGGCATTGTGCTTAAGATTTGTAGAATCGATCAAAATTTAGGAAGGGGAGAGGATGTTGAAACTGTAGGATGTTACTTTGCATTCCTCAAATCCATTACTATTAAATTTTTCTAAAGAGTTAAATTATTTAAACAGTGTGCGATTATGTATGTAATGTTTTACCTGAGTGAATGAATGAATATTAGTTTGTGATGATAAACAATTACAAAATGCGAACAATTTTCTTGATTTAAAAATAACCTAGCATGGTGTAAGTGCTGAACTGCACACGACTGATATTTGTCATGATTTGTAGTTAATATGGGAAGCATTTTTTTTTTGTTAAAAGGAAAGAAATACTCTTCCTTTGGGTTTTTTTAATCAAAGGTGTCTTTTTTCTTTGCTCAATATCAAACAAATCTAGATTTCAGTTTAAGCTTTCATAAAACTACAAACCATATTTTGTTATTTTATAAATGCAAGGGGGAGGTCATTTTGAGAGATGTGTTAAAAAACATCATCAAAGTTCATCAAAGTTTTGTGGTTTTCTGAAGGATGTGTAAGTTGCACCACACCTCTGGAGAGAGAGAGAGAGAGAGAGAGAGAGGGTCGAGTCACACCTCTGGACATAAGGTGGATTGGATAATGTTAATACAGGTAAATCATTCTCCACTGGTGAGGTTTGTAGCAAGCCCATACAGTTGTCCTTATTAGTTACTGTAATATTTGATTATGCTGCGGAGGCGATTCTTTGTAAATAAAAATTTCTCCAACACAATTTTTTCCCCTCTCAATTTTTCTAATCCTTTCTGCGTCCTTCTCTATCAGAAGAAGATTTTAAACAGTTCATAATTCGAGATGCGTCTTATTACTTTCATTCAAAAATATATCTCATCCTGCGTGTATATTTTACTATTTACACAGGGGAATACAAATGAGACGTCATAAAAGCCAGAATACTTTTTAGCGAGTTCTTTTCCTCTCACTACCTAAAGTTTTCAGTTGCTACTGAAACCATAATTTTTCATATCGGTATGAAAACGGCATAAACAAACGCCTTCAATTTGAAGAGGGGAGGGAGGAAGCGTATGGGAAAATGGCGTCGGACGAACTGCCTGTTTGTGTTTGCGGCTTGGAAACTGGAAATGACCGGTTTATGATTGAATGTGACATTTGTAAAACGTGGTACCATGGAGATTGTGTCAAGATTTGTGAATACGAAGCACCAGACATCGGAAAATATCATTGCCCTCGATGTGCACCAATGTACGGCCCTTCCACTCACAGTACCCCAGCGAATTATCATAGACATGACTGCAATGATGCAAATGCAGAAACAAAACCCGTGCAGACTGGAACCCCAGTGTTTATTACAGAACTGAAAACACGTCACTTTCCTTCGGCTGATAGCATTGTTCATCGCCTGCGAGGACCACAGATAACTCTACAGTACCTCCATCAGAATGGGTTTGATTACCCAATTGTGGTGGACGACAAAGATGGTCTGGAAATCAAGCTGCCTCCTGATGACTTTTCATTGCGAGACATTGAAAGACTTCTTGGAAGTGAACGTGAAATTGATGTAATTGATGTAGGCCGACAAGCTGATTTCCGAATGAAGATGCGAGACCTGGTTCATTACTATAGACAGTCAGTTCGGAGACGAATTCTAAACGTGATCAGTTTGGAATTTTCAGATACAATCATGTCTGACTTAGTAGAAGCCCCATACATCGCTCGTAAAATGGACTGGGTCAGTTATGTGTGGCCAAATGATGATACAGAATGTGAGAAACCCAAGGTTCAAAAGTACTGTTTGATTGGTGCCAAGGATAGTTACACCGATTTCCATATTGACTTTGGTGGAACGTCAGTGTGGTATCATGTCTTACGAGGGGAGAAAGTGTTTTACCTCATCAAACCAACACAGGCCAACATCTCTTTATATCAACGATGGATGACATCATCAACGCAACATGACATGTTCTTTGGTGACCAGGTGGATGCGTGCTACCGTTTGGTTGTCCGACGGGGTAACACCCTACTCATTCCCACTGGCTGGATTCATGCTGTTTTAACTCCATCGGATTCCCTGGTGTTTGGGGGAAACTTCTTACACAGCTTTAATATACCATTACAAATTCAGGTGAGTCTCTTCATGCATTCTCTTGCTTGATTTCGTCCTGGCCTCTCCTCTCCAATTACTACTCAAATTTTATGTAGTAACTCGGAAGTTAATAGTAGTCACATGTGCAGTTGTAGTAAACATAGTCTGAGCCATTTTCTGCTCTTAACTTAAAATTAATGTGGAGATTAATGTTCATCATGGGGGCAATTTTAGAAATCATTGTGTAGAACTTGGCAAATAATTTGTTTCATTGAATTATTTTATTTCTCATGCATCAATTTTTTAATATGAAGAGATCCTATTTGAAAAGGAAATTACTGGCGAGATTTTTACTGTCCCCTATTTTTATTTGACATAAGTATTAATGTTTGGAGACCATGATACCAACATTGTGCATTCTTAGACCTTTAAAGAGAGTGGCTTACTCAGTTTTATATCTCTAATGCTATCCTCCAAGGTTTATAATAAAAGTACAGCATATAACCATAGTAGGTCCTTTAAGATTTGATGGAGACCTATGGATTTTGAGGATTTAACTAAGCACATGGTTAAAAAGGTTTGCAGCGCATAGCTGATAGCCATGATGTAATATTAACTGTATTGTGCGCTTTGTAGTTTATTACAAGGGGAATGTCCGACGTCAGAGTATTTACTTTTGATCAGAACCTACCCCTGGTAGCTTTGCAGGGTGTTAATGTCATAGATATTACTTTTTAAATTGCTCTTGTGGCAAGTCTGGTAACGGCCCCTTTGTGGTGCTGTTGCAGATTTACGAGATGCAACGCAAGATGGCGCTGACGGACAAACCTCTTGTAGGTATTAAGCACATATAAAAGTGCTTGTGGGAAATGTTTCTATTTGACAAGTAATACGACTTTGTAATGTTTCAGGTCTATGAAATGGAACGTAAGATGAACACTCCAGACAAATTCCTTTTCCCTGCTTTTGAAAGAATCAATTGGTATGCAGGAGAGAGGCTCGTTCAAGAACTTCATGATTGCCGCAGCAGTAATAGTCCGAAGTACATGACAACATTGCTGATTGGAGCAAAGGCTCTTGTTGGAGCATTGAAACTATGGAACATTCATAGAGGTGCTGAAGAGATTCCGGCAACAGTAAATAGTCACAAACTTCTGAAGGATTTGTCCAAAGAAATCCGTTACACAGAACGCTACTACAATCAATTGTGGCCTCCAAAACCTGAACGAGAATCAAAACGTCAAAAAAAGAAACCAGTTGACAAGGACTTTGTTGACTTCTCAGCATTGAAAGATGAACAGATGAGACTGAGTCCTAAGAGCTCCACTTCCAGGAAGGACTCATCATCAGGACTTAGTAATCCACCTCTCAAAATTCTTCTTCCGAAGGATAAATTTGAGTCAGCTCTAGCTGGAACATTAGCCAGTGTATCAAGTTCATTGTTCAAAACAGAGTCTACAGATAGTCAAGACAGCAGTGATTCATCCTCATCAAGATTGAGACTTAAGTTGACTATTCCCAAGCCAAGTTTATATCCTTATTCATCAGCTCCATCTCCTGGTAGTTTAAATTCACCCATATCTTCATCTCCCGCCTCTCTGCAAAAACCATTGTCGTCACCAATGGTGATGACGTTGAAGATGCCTCCTCAAAGTAATACTAGTCGTCATCACATCAATCAACATAATGCCAAGTGGAGTAATCAAGCCAGCAAAAATCCGAAAGTGGAGGCTTGCAAAAATTTGCGTCTTACTAGTGGTCATCAAGTAATAGTGGAAAATCCCAGCACCCCATCATCGCTTCATCGAGGGGGTACTATTTTGCGATTTAAATTTGGACCAAAGGAATCTACCGAGAATAAACAAATTGTGACTTCAGACAATGATGTGTATGATTTTCATGATAGTGATGAAGACAACAGACTATTAATTGATGAGAAGCCAAATAATAAAAAGAGTAAAAATCAATTCTGTGCAAACATTAATGATATGAACGCTGAAGTTTTTGGTGGGGACATGGAAGTTGCCGGCGAGGTTGATGTTGTCTCTGATGTTCCCAAAAATGGCATTGAGGAACTACTGAAAGCGTCTTGCTACACTCTTGAATCTTCTGAAGATATGGAGTCTGGAAGAGCATCTCAATCAACTAGGGAAGCTATTGCTGGAATGCTTTCCTTAGGTAGTTCCACTTTCTGTAATCAGGAGCCCTTGTCAAATCGGCCTCAGCATACAAGACCGAAACTTCATTCGCCCTCTCGTAATTCAATGCAACAACTTGCTGAAGACCTTGGAGAACCAATAGATAAAGTTCATCAAGATGATGATTATATTTATCCCTCCCTTGATCAATCTGATGATGAGGATGGTTATAAACCTCGAGGAAAGCGCCCTATGGATGAAGCTTGGAATCCCAAAGCAAGGGTTGGGCCTGTAGGACCAAAGGTTCATCGTCCTCCAAGAGAAGGTGCCAAAAAGCAATCTGTTGAGAAAGGACTGGAAGCTGCAGCAGCCAAAAGAGCAGCTCTACCTCCTCCCAAGAGGCCATACAATAGGAAGCTTCAGAAAGTTCCAGCTGAAGCGAGTCAAAGCAAAGGAGAAATGCTACCTCCCGTCATAGCCCCATCAACATCAGCCCCTGCGAATCCTGTGCAACAAGCAAGTCAGCCAGCTGCCTCACCCACCAAATCGTCTCCATCAGATCCTTCACAGAAACGTCTGAAAATGAGAGCTCACAAGAAAGGTATGGCTACAGCCAAACAAAGGCTAGGAAAGATTCTTAAAATACACAAAATGATTTATTGATCATTGTTTTTCTTTCATTTTATTCCTTCTTAGCTTTGTAATCAGTGGTGTTACAAAATTTTTATGACTTTTTGCTTTCTTCTTCTTATGCAGAAGTGTTTTAATGTGTCTTTAGCTGAAGTGATTGCCTCTCATTCTGGTTGTCCAGAAATGATTTTCAGAGTACAAATTTTTCTTGTAAATATGTTAATATGAAATAGATATTTATACTTATCTACCTTATGCAATCCTTTGTACATAATCTCACAATACAATCTCTTGATTGAGCGTATGTATTAAAAAAATACATCTCACTAACAGATAAATTTGCACAAATGTTATTAAGAATCATTGTACCATTTTTATCTGTTCATTGGAAATTAGTCTTATTAGATTGAAAACGATTTTGACAGACATGGGACTCATGAAGAATTCTTACCTATTGCAGGTTTCTTACTAGTAAAGGTCTTTGCCTATAAACCTGCATTGTATTTGCACTCTTATCATTTGTAAATGAAAATTTTTGAAGGTAATGTGTGTGTATTTTGCTTTTTAACCACTAAAGCCCAATTCTTGATGATCCCCATCTCTGTTTATTCACTAGATATGCAATGAATTTTGTTTGAAAATGGGATGGTGTTTCTAAACTGCCTGCAAGCAGTAAATTTTTAAAAGTGAAATTCTATGAATGATATTTTTGTTGCTGAGTTTGTAGCATATCTTAATTTGTCTCAGCATTATCAAACTGTCAGACTGAACCCAGTCTCTAATGTGAATATATCTCTCTTGAGTACTTGAGCACTAATTATTACTGTGTGTCATTAGTAATGATAAGAAAGAGTATATAATAGGAATCCATTTTCTTTTCATTTTATCATGATTACGTCTGTTATCAATGTAAACAGAACTTATTTTTTAGTTTTTAAGAACAGAATGTTGGGAAATCAAATCATTTTGGTGGGTGGAAATGGTAACTTCCTGTAGGAATCCTAACTATTGATGTTACTGACTTCTTGTACAACTGCTTGCAGTTCTTAACCAAACTCTATTCTTCATATAGGAGTCACACTTCGGTTTTACTTGAAAGAACTTACCAATTTTTAATTTTTTTTAAAATCTTTTTCAACAGAAGGAAGAACACCATTAGGAAGGATTCCTTTCCCTGCAATCATTAATGCAACCCACTGTGTTGTCTGTGATTATGAAGTAGAAATAAGCCACATAAGCATAATTAATTTAGTTGATTATTATGTACAGATCATCACAACTACTATGTTTGTCCTACAGTCATTCATTGACTTACATGTTTTTCTGTTTACCATGCTTTTTGCGCTTGAGTGTAGTCAATATTGCATTATCACAAGAAATTTTTATTAGTCCTTTGTTTCTTAATTTTGATATTTATATTTTAGTGTTCAATTTCAAGAAAATTTGTAGCTGAGTTGTTGTGTAGGAGGTCTTCATGCTTTAATGTCTGAGCATCAGAACTCGTTTGTAGAATGTCTATTTCTTGGAGGCCTCACAATGCACTTACTCTCAAGTTATTTGTGGCACTCTCTCAAGATACTATGTATTTTCTTTCCAGTTTCTGATTTTATTTCAAGGACACTATCCAAAGTAATTGTGTTTGAGTTAAAACATGTTTTATTGGTGGAACAGGAAGAATTTTGTGAGGTTTCCATGTATTAAGTTGTTCTTAAAATGAATTCTTTGTCTTGAATTTAGCCACTTGGTGGTACCACTTCTCACCGCTCCTAATTTTTTTTTCATACAATTTCTTTCTTTTGAAGTTTTACTCAGATCATCTTGATGGAGTTGATAAATTGTTATGGCCTTGAGAAAACAAGCACCTGTGTCTTATAATATCAGTTTTTTGAAACAGACTAATTAATTCATTTGCTGCCATATTTTCTCATGCATGTTCTTATTAATACAAAAAATTTCAGCTCGATGTGAATAGACTACCAAAGCCTTCCTAATTGCAATCAGCAACTTCAGAAGTTGAGCTTGATGCCCTTTTTCTTTTTTCCATACTTAGTCTATGTATGAGAAGTTTGGACCTCTCTCATCATACTTTTTGAAAAAGAGTATGTTATTTTAAGGGTGCTTGGTCTTCAACAAGAGAAATATAATTTGCAGCTGTGAAATCATTTGTTTTGCTTTGTCATAATAGGCTCTTCTGTTTATGTACCAAGTACATGATGGTTTAGGTGTTTACCATATCTATTCCATTTGTGAAACTGTTATCATTTTTGTTTTCTTTATTTCACTTTGGAAGGAGCGCTCAGGGTAAACTTGAGGCCATAGTGGTTACTAGATGTGTTTTCGACTTTAGTTCACATTAGCTTTTTAGATTGTTTTTGTTGCTACTGAAGGGACGTTAATTCTTTTTCTCCCAAATTCAGGACATGAATAATAGTCACATTGGCAGTGGAGATGTCCTAGCAGTGACATTTCATTAATAACATGAAAAGCAGGCAATGATTTTGCTAGGAAACATTCCACTGTAAACATTTGGTGTCTCCTCAAGGTAAGAAGTCCAATCGTAAATTCTGTATGATTTTAATGTGAGCCAAAGCAAAAGATTAACTGAGAATAGTCCAGTTTTTGTCAGTTATATGTATGTTGAGATGCTATACTTTGTTTGTCTTGTTTGTAATGTGGACTGTGATTGTTGTACGATGTTGTTTTTAGGAACCAATGAAAGTGGTGCATTACTTTAAAGACTTGGAATGTAGGCTTGTTCAAATCACTGTAATACATAACACAGAAGACAACACAGACAGACCCACAAGCATTTACTGTACTTAATTCACTAGTGTAAGTATTGTTAACCTTCTTTTTTCTTCATAATTTTCAATAGGGTATTCCAATGACTGTCTGAACCGGAAGGCGAAGAACAAGGCGAAGTACATAAACGAGGGTGAGGGGCGA
>CABIKL010000450.1:0-22668 GCA_902196195.1 Aptinothrips rufus
GAGCCAATGACGACTAGCCAAAATGGCGGACTAGCCGGGCCAGCCATCGCGCTTCTTTCCCCCAAACTCTTGAATCAGATAATGCAAAATCGCGCCTCGCGAAAACAAAAACGTGCTATATCTCCGAAACGGTAAGGAATTCGAGAAAACGGTTGAAATTCTTGTTCTTAAGGGTCCGAAATTCCTATTGTCCTCAAGGGGAGCAACTTTAATTGTCAGAAAAATAAGATAAAGGCTTGAACTACTAACCAGTTCTGAAAATCATTCAAGATAGCTCAAAAACCGGATTTTTGGGGGAAGTACATAGTACTCATGTATCACGTCAAGTGAAGAGCAATTTGACAGTAAGTGTGTAGAGCAGTTTCTTGTAGAGCAATAAGTGTCACCTCATGGAATAATAGGGGTAAAAGAAACTGAAGACTGGGGATTCAATGTGAAAAACAATTTTAATCCACTTAATACAAAGTGAATAAATATATAACATGTATCACTTACAGCAGTCATATTTGATTTCCACAGATTTGTAACACCAGATACCATTACTTGGTTTAAATCAATAAATAAATAAGTGCCAATGCTTCGCTCCTTGAGAAGAGAGGAAATATTGCCCAAATAGGCTTACAGGAATTGTCTCTTAATTAATTTTAACTAGAAATCAGAAACTTACTTTCACTTCTTGATTACACAACTCATTTTATAATCAAAAGTATTCAAACATGATAAAGCTAGACCATTGAAAATTGAAGCGATCCTCATCATCCAAGTCTGTGAAGGAGATACATAATTTCAGAACACATTTATCTGGTTCAGTTTTAATTACACAATTTTACCTAAGCTCCTTGGCCACAGAGACGACATACAAAATAGTTCGCCATGTTGTGGACATAACATGCAATCATAGGAACTAGGTCAGTATTTAAAGATAATAAATAATACATATAAAATCAATAGCTTCCTTCTAGTTTCCAATTAAATTGAAATTGACACAAGCTTTTTGCATTTTCTTCAAACACTAGCATTCAATGATCAATTCTCTTAAACAATGCTGGAATGCAAAACAATATCTAACATACAAAATTCATAACAGTAATTGCAATAACAAAAAATATGCTTAAAATCTTCTAAAATATTTGTCAAGTGTGATCATTTCACACTCATGAGATATCACAGGTATAGGATAAAACAAACCCACTTGCTTTACCTCACATAGAAGCACTGATTTAAATACTTCTAAATCTATATTGAATGAAACCTAAGTAGTTTCAGACTTCTTGTAAACAAATTTGTTCTCATTACATGATAAGAAATACAAGGTGAATTCACTATGGACCGAAGAATCACATCGAATAAATCATTTCTTTCCCATTGTGTGCACACACCCTTTCAGGACACATACTCAAGTATTTTAGACAAATTAAAGTAATTCTAATTCAACTAAATCAAATTTCAATTAAATGTCTATTAATGGAAAAATGGATGCCTGGTTTTATTAATGCAACAATTCACCAAACTGACAGATAAAAACCAAAAATATACATGATCAAGGAGACATAACCAAATAATACAGACAAGACAAATCTACCCACATGATACAGATTCATAAAATTGAATTCATCATGTAAAAGCTAGAAATGACAAAATAATTGTGAGCTTGCTGTTGGATTTAAAAAAATTTTTAAAAAAAGGAAAGAAGATACAAATTTGAAAAATCCTAAAGGTAACTACGTTTACCGACTAACATCACATTAGTAAGGTGGCGGCTGCGAATGCGAATAAGGATTATGCTGCTGCTGAGATCCTCCTTGCTGGGACTGCTGGATTTGTCTCTGAAGATGAGCCACTAGAGCGGGTGTTTGCTGCTGTTGTTGCTGTTGCTGCGGCATCTGCTGTTGCTGCTGAGGTTGTTGATGTTGCTGTTGTTGCATAGCCATCATTCGCATTCGCTGCTGTTGCTGTAGAAGCAGAAAATTAATTTCAAAAAAAGAAAGAAAAGATTAAAGAAAGCATCACCAACAACAAGCTGTTAAAAGTCACCTAGAACATATACCAACAAATCTTATTCACCTGGAATTGTTGTTGCTGACTCTGTTGGGCGTTCTGAGGTTGCATGGAAACGCCGACTGGTTTACCACTTCCTGCTCTACTGTAAGGCGGTGCAGGCTGAGAAGGCATGTTACCTCCTTGATTAACTGGACCACCCATTGAGCTCATAGTAACATTAGGGGCACCCTGAGAAAAAAAAAGTACATAAGAAGCTGACCGTTGATTAAAACAAGCCTTGTCTACCTTGATAAGTATATCAGGCGTGGATTGGAAAAGTGAAAGGGAGACGGAGTCTATGTGGCACATCCAATGAGGAGAGCGTGGCGAGGCGAGAGCGTGGCGAGGCGAGAGCGTGAGAGCGTGAGATGAGGCGAGGGATGAGGAAGAGGTAGTTTTTTTCTCCCCTTTGGCGCTGTGCATAAATTACGTCATCAATATATTTGGCTCTGACCCCCCCTCCCCCCTCTTCTTATAGTCAACTTCGTCTAACTTTCCCAGTGTTCCTTCGCCAAAACAAGGGAAAAGTTAGGTGAAATTGCACAATTCTGTGCTGAGAGCCCCCCCTCCCCCCCTTTTCTCCGATGATGTAATTTATGCACAGCGCCTTTCCTCACAGTTTTCAGCTGCACTCGCGTTCTCGCGCCGAGAGCCGAGCGCCCAAGCTTTTGAAAATTCGATACGACACGTGGAGTTTGTGTGAGTGTGATGGAGGGAGGCGGAGATTCTACCTGCCTGTCTCTCTCTTGCACTCATACAAACTCCAAAAGATCTCCATCGCCCCTCGTACGAGATCCTGCAGCCTACCTGCATGTACTGCGGGCGAGCGTGTTGCTGCTGCATCATACTCCTCTGCTGTGGAGTCATCTGCGGTCCAGCACCGCCCGCGCCAGGCCCTACCCCTGGCCCAGGGGGCCCCGGCAATCCTGGGCCAGGCCCCCCAGGCCCTGCAGGCCCTGCAGGCCCTCCCTGACTCATGTAGTCCGGCCGGCCCTGCTGTCCCTGCTGTCCCTGTTGGCCCTGCTGTCCCTGCTGACCCCCGCCAGGCCCTTGGGCCCCGGGGCCTTGCTGTCCTTGGCCAGCATTAAACTGCCCGGGACCTCCAGAGTACATTTGGTTACCCTGGCCTACCATGCTGTTTGCTTGAGTGACAGACCCAGGCATTTGTTGGCCCCCATATCCTTGGTAGTTCTGGGTCACGCCTGGATCAAAGACATTAATACCGTGTGAAAAAGGAGTGTAGCAGAAAACTGAAGTAATTTGGTAACATCTGCTCTTCAGCCTGATTTAACGGTCGCGGAGTCAGCAGTACTTACCACCTGGTACATTGGGATACATTGGGCCACTGGGTCCTTGTTGCTGCTGTTGCTGTGGCTGTTGCTGAAACATGCCTTGTTGCTGGCCAGGAGGCTGCATCCCGGGTTGGAGTCCTGGCTGACCAGGATGTTGGTTTCGTAAAGGTTGCCTACATAAGACATATGTGTAGTAAGCAGAACGTACCCTCCAAAAGCAGAATTTCACCACAAAAAAAATCTTCTGAAGCACATACCGGACAAATTGTTGTCTATGCTGCATGCCTGGGAAGTTGACCATTGATTGCTGTGCAGACATGTACTGATTTGCTGGAGCTCGCAATCGAAGCATATTCGACAGTGCTTGTTTTGATTGATTAATTGGACGCTCAAATCTTGGACCAGCAACTAAGTGGAAAGAGAAAGTTTTAAATCAATTTAACTCTTAACTTACATTTACTGTACTTGAACTCAAGACGATAAGGACACTTAAATACTTGGAATAAAGATATGAAGTACACTAAACAAAACAAACCAAAGAAAAAACCGTACTCATTCTACCTTGCGGAGGCATCTGTTGAGCATAATAATTAGGCTGCTGCTGCTGCTGCTGAGGTTGTTGCTGCTGTTGTTGCTGCTGTTGCTGGTAGCTCCACTGATGGCCTGGACCTTGATTTGCAAACATACTTCCCTGGTTTTGATTTGGGTAGTTCATGTGCTGGCCCTGACCCTAAAAATAGAAAACGGGTTTATTAAATTAAGACATGCGATTCATAACAGAATGTAAAAGACAGCCATTCGTGTTAAAGTGTACAAACAAATCACGAGGGTTGTCAAGAGAAATGGACGCACCTGTACCTGAGGCGGCATGCCCCCTGGAATGCCTTGAGGGCCCTGCATGGGGCCCTGCATGGGGTTCCCCATAGGACCCCCGGGCCCCATGCCTTGCCCCATGTTGGGCATGTTGCCCATCCCCGGCATGTTCCCTGGCCCCATCCCGCCGTGAGGTCCGTGCCCCATGGGGCCGCCGGCGCCGTGTCCCGGTCCCGGGCCCACTGCCTGCTGGGCTGCCGCTGCAGCGGCTGCTGCTGCCGCCGCGGCCGCAGCGGGAGTCTTCTTGGTCCTCTTGGCGCGCGGCTTGGTCACCTTCTTGGGGACGCCTCCAATGCCCCGGGGGGACGGTTCCGTTGAGGTGGGTGTATCTGCTTTCATTGTCTCGTCCTTCATCTGATTGCAGTAAACACACGAGCACTACAGACCTTCAGTGTGAAGAGCCCAGACGTGGCAGACAGGCAACGCCCAACTACAGACTAAACTAACAATCAGCCAGCTCTATCTGCATGCAGCTACAGCTTAAGAATTCTTGTGTGCATTAAAAAAGAACTTTAATTTTCAAAGTAGGATGATATTTAAGGATTAAAACACGAGTCAAAAACGATTCTAACTGTAGACTTTTTCTACTATTCTGTAGAAAATTTGCTGCACTCGGCACATAACAGTGAACTTCACAATGCGTGGAATATGTTACACACCATGACCAAAAAAAGAAAAAGAAAAAAAAGAAAAAAGAAAGAGCAGCACACATTGTGCTATGTGGACCTTGATTTACAGCCAACAACGAACGCATCAAAGGGGAAGATAAAAGAAAATGAAAGTCCAATAGGTGTACCTGATCCATTTGCACCTGAAACAAAAATTTTAACGTATGACAGTAAAGCATTTAGAGAGCAGAGTTTCTAAATTTTGCTCTGCACATTCATAGGCTTGCCGGAGTGTCTAATAATAATAATAATAATAGAAAAGCTCATAACTAATGAAAAAAATGGAGTGTATGAAGGCACCTGCTAATGATTTTTTAGAAAGATTAATTGAAGCTAAAAGAAAAAACAAAAAATCTAAGCATGAAAACACCCATTTTGGCTTAAGCAATTACTTAAGGTGTTTTGCATTTAAAAGTATACATAGGCTGTCACCATCATTTCATATTGTTCAAAGCTTCTAAATTCACAACTTTTTTTTCAAAAGAATGAAAATTGATAAAGAATGAATGAACGTGCAAATTTCATGCATTCACTACATTTGTCAGAGCATACAGCTCACTGGTCTATCTAACTGTAACAATGACAGAACAACTTAGATGTTATTTTTCCAAATGCCCAAAAGGGGAAAAACCAAAAACAAATTAGATTAAAAAAAAAGAAGAAAAACACACACACATAAAACTTAATCAGTGGTGAGTTGGTAAGCTATTATTTCTCATTAAATTGTTTCATGCCAAAAGACTAACAATGAGATAATTTCACATTAAAATTGGATTTAAATCTTTTCAAAATCAGGTGACACAATTAATTCCACAAAATATAAGAGAGCATAAACTTACTGGTTTCTCCAATGGTGGTTCCAGTTCCTCTGGCGGCAGAGGAGGAGGTTCCGTGTAGTATGCTGGGGGACGAGCCATTGAATGAGTGTGGTACTTCAGAAGACGGTGGTTCTCCTCAAACCACAATGGTTTGCGTTCGAGGCGAATGGCACCAAACCAAGACCATGACAAAGGGGCAGGATTTTTGTGTCCTTCTAGAAGGTCCCAGGGACTAACTCTCTGTTTTTCACAAATTTGGAGACCCTTAAGAGATAGAGATAGAAGGTAAGAACAGGATTTAAAAAAAGAGAGCTACAACACCTGATTTATATACAATTTCAACCTGGAAAATTTGAAGTTGTAAAATAGTTTTGACTTCACGGTGCATGATGTTTCTCACCTGTTTTTTGTCAATGGAATCAAACCCAGTAATTTTGTTTCCTTTTGTATCAGTGAGGCATCCAATTTGTTCTGCAGCAACTACTTCACACAGCACTTTAGGAAGGGGTAATAATTGCCGCAAGTACTGGATGGATGGACTGTTCCTATCACCAATTTCCTGAACAAAATGCAAATTCAGTAAATGCCAAAGACATTCCAATCTAATTCCGTAGGAAAACTCAGAAAACAGTTTAGTAAAATATAAAAGATAGTGCAAGTAGAGTTTTTAAACACACCTTTTTTAATTTTTTAATAAGATTTTGATAATGTTTTCTATTTTCTTCTGTTTTTTCTGACTGTGAATCAGACACTAATGTAGAATGTATAAGAGTAGCTAACATATCTAGCACTGTGTGAAACAGTTCCCTGAAAGAGTACAAAAATAAAACATATCAGTTCATATTTAGCACGATTTTCATTGGTGCAAATTACAGCAAAATATCAGAGAAATACTCACGGGTTGTTATTTAGATCTATGACACCATACGTTATAAGTTGTACTAAAAGAATGGCCCAATCAGTAGTAACTGTGGTATTTCTTTGAATAGTGTCAAACATTCCACCAAGAAGACTAAACCTCAGCTGAAGAGCATCTTGCATCATGTTACGGCTTTTTGGATTTTCAAAATTACTTAACCTCTCCTAGACAGAAATGTAAAAGTGTATAATAACAATGGTATGAAAATAAAATTTGAAAACAGTCAGAAACCAATCAGATAAGACACCTAATGAAATGCTAAGAGGTACATACATCTTTGGGAAGGGCAAGGAACTGAGATAGTTGTGAGTGCAGAGAAGTGAGCAGCCCTTCACGCTGATCATCCTGACCCTTCAGGCATGTAAGAACGAGCATTAGAAATGGTTGATGACTCATGAGGAACGGACCAGAATTACTACTTCCTCTTCCGCCGCGATCTTTATTCTTGGAACCACACCAATTTGTACTTTCTAGCACTTGTCCTAAGAAACAGACAAATCAACAAGTTATTTATTGACAAAAAGAAGAAAGAAAAAACAAAACCAGGAACAATGCAAATTCCAAAATTAATCATGCAATAAGACAGTGTGAAAGAAACATACCAGCAACTCTAAGGACTCGACCTTGAACTGCACTTGGTAGCTTGGAAACAAGCAAGGCAACCAGCCACATAGTATTAGATTTATCTTTTACATGGCCTGACTTGTTAGGATTGCGCTTGTCCTCCTTTTCAGCACAGTTTAATTGGAAAACATCTATGACAGCTTTAGCAACCATATCAAGCCACTGATTCAGTTCACTTGAGTTGGGGCGAAATTGCTCATACATAAGCTGCATATCTACCCATGACATTCGAAGCGTCCACTGATCCAGATTTTCAAGAATGTTGGTAATGATGGCCTTCTGATCCAAATTATCATCTTTCCCAACTGACGTTGCTGGGTAACATATCATGTGAAGCAAACGCATAGCTTGCTTTGCAGACAGCATACTATCCAAAAGAAGATCTTGGTGACAGAGATTCTCAGGATTTTGAAGGCAGCGCTCAAGAACCCACTCTTGACTACATATTTCACGAAGAACATGTTGAGCAAAGTCTGATAACCCAATATTTGCCATGTCTGGGCCACCTACTCCGGACCCTCCTAAACCACTGGCACCATTTAAACCACCGAGGTCCATCAGGTCATCTCCTCCACCAAGGATGTCACTAGTTCCTAAAATATGGCTGATGCTCAGTTCACCTGGTCCTGCAGCGGCACCCTTATTACAACCACTATTGCTGGCTGAATTTGGGGTCATCGAGCCTGGTGCAGGAGAGGGAGCAGATTTTTTACTTCCCACACTTCCAACAGATATAAGCGTTTTGCTGTGAGATGCAGTTGCATCAGCCACAACCAAAATTGCTTTCAGGACAGCTAACACAGGCCCGACACGAATGCTGTTATGTGCAGCAGCCAACAAGTGCCTGTCACAACTGAGACATATGCTTAAAGCCACACCAGCTGTATTACTGCCACCGGGAAGAGGATGTGGAGGAGATGTTCCCACCGAATACAGCGATGGCTGTGGACACTCTACTGTCTTAAAAAGACGCAGAAGGAGATGGCATGTAAGACGAGCTCCTGCAGCAGCTTCAGAATCGCCTTTCACTTCATTGCCAGCTTTCACGAGGGAGGGCAATGCAATGTGACGAACAAAATCTCCTAATGAAAAGCAATGTCGGGCTATGAGAATAGATGTAAACACAGCCAAGGAGTTGTGAATGGACGTGTCTCTCACATCTATCTGAGCTAGCACATCTACAAAATATGAATGATTTGATGAACAGCACAAGGCCATTAGAACTCCCAGCCATTCTGCAGACAATGCATTGCAACAAGCTGTCAGTTCTGCAGAGAGAATGGCAATATCATTTAGGCGATCATTATCTGTTTCATTACACACTGCAACAACTGTGTTGCAGACAAAGCTATATCGATTTGTTGGAGTCTCTGCAAGTTGCCGAGCCCACATGGGTTCTATTTTTCCTGTAAAGCAAAAGCATTCCATAAAAAGCTCTGAAGACCCAGGTAACAACATACACAAATGGGACATTTTGAAAATTTACATTACCTCTTTTGGGATTTGCCAAAACGTCAGCCATGAATTGAGTATTGCACACATGATTAGAAGGAGACGGTGAGAGAGCTGAGTACAAAGCTGCTTTGATCTTTGGATATGCATTTCCAAAAGGTTCAACACAGTGAGGTTTAGGCTTTAGCATGCTACAAGATGAATATAGATCATATAAATGCGCCAAAATACATCTTTCCGCCGATGTGCAGTCTCCAGGGTTGGTTACATGCTTCACAACACGACACAGACCTTCAAATACAGCACTTGTCTGTTCTGGAGACACTGTATCAGAAAAAAAAGGTTAGACTTTAGATTATTGAATCTCAAGCACAGCCTAGCATTCCTTAATGATGAAGTAAATTACAAAATAAAAACTCACATAAAAGGCAGCAGTGATAACGCCGCAAAACTCCCACAACATAGAGACTCAGAGTAGTGCTATAAGTACGTGCAAGAAGGGAACCTTTAGCTGCTAACTGAGTTTCAACTTCAGGAATTTCTTTCAATATCTGGGAATAAAAAATCAAAATAGTACTCCCCAAATCACAAAGGCTAAGAGGAAAATTCATAGGTTGAAATTATGAAAACCTACTTGAATGGAAACATCAATAACGCCATAAATGTTGAGAGCTAGCTCCATCAGATCAAACAGGAAGGCTACATGCTCTGCCACAGGCAAATAATTTGAATTTCCTGTAGGAACAAAAGAAAAATTTGTGGAAATTAGTACTGTTAAAGATGACGGGATTTAGACATGTTGGTAGCTACCAAGAACCTACCACTAGCAAAGGAGTTAAGCATTTCAATCACAGTAGCACTGCACTGCCAGGTCACAACATGCTGATCAAAGTGTGACAAAGCTTGCATTTTTTGAGTAGCTGACTCAAAGTTGAATTCATTTCTGGAGTGCTTTTTCACTTTACCACCTGAAAAATAATTTGAATTGAAACTAGATTAACACAAAATGGTTCATTTAACATAGTTGTTGAGTTAAGAATGGACAGAGTAAGAATTAAGTTACCTTCAGCAACGTCAATGCTGAACTTCTTGCTGAATAGTTTACATATTTCTTTGCTCATCTTTTTTATAACATGCCTTGCTTCATCTCGCACTCTTCCCACACCATACAACAAAACATGACGTTGGTTGCAGTCATGGCTACTAAATTCATCCTGAATAATGCAACATAAGGTTAGAAAACTATGAGCTCTGATGCAGGAAATATGAACAACTGGTATGAATTTGTAATTATGTAGGGTTGCTTACTTGAGGTAGGGGAAAATGGGTTGTATAAAGTAGATGCCTGGGACGTCTGTGTTCACTTTTGTCATGTCCA
The DNA here is from genome assembly GCA_902196195.1 of Aptinothrips rufus. Classification (NCBI taxonomy): domain Eukaryota; kingdom Metazoa; phylum Arthropoda; class Insecta; order Thysanoptera; family Thripidae; genus Aptinothrips; species Aptinothrips rufus. Next base: position 10,065 of record CABIKL010000450.1, read on the forward strand.
CTGTTACCATCAAGTCCTGAAACCACAAGAGAGCCTGGGCCACCTGCTTCATCCTTGGGGGAATCTGGAGCATCCTGGAAAGTAAGATTCCTTTAAAAATCGATTCTACAACTAGCTCTAAATATTATCAAAACTTAAAAATATTCCAAGATATTAATTAGCTTTGCACTTATGTACATAAATAGATGTAAAAATTTGTTATATACAAACATAACTCAAGCAATTTTGTTAATTTGTTTCTTCAAAACCAGTCATTATTCAAATAATATTTGAAATAATATTTGAATAACAACCCATTTGCCCTTTGGCTTTCTCTTCAGAATAAAGCAAGCACAACATGGGGACAAACATAACTTACACTAATATATGACAGTAAAGGATGGAACTAAGGAAGACGGCAGAAGCAAAATGCATCACAGCAAAAAGCAAGGTGATTATATTGAACAAATATGAAACACAACACAAACCCAAACAGGCTTTTCATTGCTGGGAGTCCAAATGTGACCATACTGATGAAAAGAGCAAATGAAATAATGAAATAAACACAAGATCAGAATATCACAAACTTTCTACATGGTCCTTTTACAGCACTGAGATGAAAAATCTAACTTTTCACCGATATGCATTATTACGCGCAGCAAAGCTCGGCAATTAATTAAACGAGAATTCAAGAAAACATATCCCCTAAAATTCTTCAACAATTACAAACACGAGGTGAGATTACAGATGTAAGACACAAGAATCATAATTGAACTCCCAGAGTTGTCAAGAGTGACATAAAGGTATTCTCAGGGAAGTATTTGATACGCACTATGCGGTTTTGTTGCTCCTCCTTGATGTGCTGAAGCAGCTTGTCCAGGTCATCATCAATTTTGCTGTCATCGTATTCCATGCCACGCACGTGGTCCTGGTAAGGGAATAAATGGACGGTCAGGTTAGGTTGGGTGGGGGAGGTGTACACAATAAGAATGATAAATTACAGAGATGTTTGCCACAGAAGATGGGGTCTAATGTGAAACAAAACTATTAAAATTATTTAAAAATCTAAAGGTAACATTAACAGCCAAAATTATTATTTAAATTAGCCTGATTCTTGATACTAAAGTTTAATCTTATCAGTGAGTATACTTGATTGCATAAACAGAGTAATTGCACATACAGTATAATTACACATATGGAGTGATTGCACATATGGTGTAAATGCAATTGATTTCAAGAAGCTAAATATATTCTATCACATAAAAAGGCCATGTACCAAACAATTTTAAAAAGGTTTAAAAAATTGAACAAATTAGAGTTAAAAAAAGGCTGCCCAAAAATGTTTGAAAAATAGGAGAAAATGGATAGGAAGAAAGGAAGAAAAATAAAGGAAATGTCAAAGTCACAGTCAGTTTCTTTTTCTCCAGATGTCCATCAGCGCACTCCGAAAGTACAAGGGTCATGTAAACAATATTTCATGCTAGAGGATGCATCTGGTAAAGCAAGGGTTATGCCATTACATATTAGCACTGCAACGGACCAACATAATTACCAACCAGCTGAAGTTCATGTTTGATTCATGAATCAATGATACTTTAGAAAAAGGGTACCATTTCAAACAAATGCTTAACTGATGCTACAACATAAACTATGAACTGAAATAAGGCACCCTCAAACATCATTATCTTAAAAAAAGAATGGAAGTCTAACAGTACAAATAGGCAGCTTAGCTTGAACTGAAGCCTTTGAGATAAGACTGAATAGTAAAAAAGGATAAAGGAAGTTACAACACTTTAACCTTTATCATTCACTTTACAAATCAGAAAATTAAAAATTGACAGTTGTGTGACTTCTGCTTACTGGGAATAACCATTTTGCCCCATCTCATACTCATAAATTGTTCAGGCAAGAACACCAATTCATTGGCAGATAAATATTTCATGTCAGGCATTAACATTTGTTCAAAGCTTGTACCACCCCCTTGACCAAACACACAAACATGGACACACAACACACGAAAATGTATGAAACCTTTTCCCAGAACCTCAAACATCCACATCCCAACCATTTCATTTACATTTAGACACTCACAATGTCACTATTTAAGACATTCTCATGCTCTGTTTTATGCTGAGATGTAATTTTAGGATGAAGATCCCCAAGCATTATCAATCAATTTAAAATCTGACTTTCTGAATACCTATCTCCAAATCAAAAGTAATAAATTGCAGTCAGCTTCGTGGGAATTGTAAGACCCTTCTGTGTAGCCTTTATCACCCTGCAGCCCTGCAGTATGCATTGCAAGCATACCACTATTATTACTCATAATACACATTAGTGCTCTTGTGGATTGTGGATTATTAAAAAAAATAAAAAAAAATCACCCTGGTGGTTTGTGGTTGAAAATTGTTTCCTAGCATGATATAGGCTTGCGCAAAGCTAGATATGCCACAGTTGCTCAACTAAAAGTGCTGCTATTGTGGACAGCCATGCACTTTAAATATTGCCCAGACAATTAGAAGGAGATCTTTTATTAGCTTAGCAGCCATTCCATTGTATTCTTCAAATAAAAAACAATGCTGATATAACTCAGCTTCTTCTCTTCATCTTCTCATACTCTTTGCTTGAGTCTAATAGAAGAGCAGTGAGCATTTGGGCACAATCATCCCAACCAATCAGAGCCAATCAAATGGGAATCAGAACACGAAGAGAAGAGCTTAAACTGTTTCAACTTAGTTCTCTATTGAATAAAACTGCAGCATCCCTTTTAATAATGTATCAGAAGATGTTCTGAACAAAGTGAGAATGACAGCAAAGGTCTATAGAAAAATCAGCCAACATCTCCACATATTAAACTGGGCAGTTGCAGAAAGAATGTCCATATTGCTAATTCTGTGATCAAGCAGGTCACTAATTTTCCACTGATGAGCATCTTACCTGAACTTCCATTTTTGGTGGTTTCATGTCCAGTGGGCCAAACATTCCTCCATCCTCCTCCATTGGCTGGACTGAGTTCACCTTTGAATCTGCCGGAGTAGCTGGTTTATTGCTGTGAGGATGAGGAGTGCGGGCAGAGCTAATTGTTGTATCTCCTAAAAATGAGGATGGTTTCAAACAAAAACAAATTATGCTCAGCAAAAATTTAAAAAAAAAGGAAAAAAAAAGGAATTTTTTTTTAAAAAAAAGGACATTTATTATTTCACAATCTGATATTATGAGATTTAAAAAGCGAAATAATACTTACTGCCAGCATAACTGTTGAGTAGATCACCTCTCGAAATAAGGGTACACATGTATGCATCATGGGAAAATACATCATGACGAATAAGCTCAGAAAACAAGTGAACAAGATTTGTGAACATTGTTCTATTTTGAGAGCTTGGATTCTCATCTAGTAACATACCAGACACGTGCAAAGTCAATAGATGTTGACATCTTGTCATAACTGTAAGTTCACTAAACTAGCAAATGCTAAATACCTAAAATAGGTGCATCTTTGTCCAAGAACCTCATCAGTAGACTCTGGAAAATAGGTGGACCAGATGGTGCTGACGCCACAGAGTCTTTGTCATCACTTGGACTACTGTCTTCACTTGAAGCTAAAAGATCACTTTGCCTCTTCTCCAATAATTTTGCAACAGCCACAGCACGGTGCTCACCATACCGCTGCCAACTAACAGCCCATTCACAAAGAATGCTAACAATTGGTTCATCCTGCTGCACAGTCTAAAAAACAAGATAAGGAACATTGCTCATGACAAAATATCTTTCCATCATCAATCTGCAAATCTCCAATCGAAAAAACTATTGAATATTGTGAGATCTACAATACTAACACATTCTGTTTGGTCCTCTCGAGTTTCTTGACCCGCAGCATTGCTTCCAGCATGTAGGTTCACTAGCCCGTTATTCGGACTTGAACTTTTTGCATTATCTTTCAGTGCAGGTTGATTAAAAATCTTTGCATAGAGTGTGTCTAATGAATTATTAGCATCAACTTTGTCAAAGCTGTGACGATCTAAAGCATCTAATGCACTTAAAACTCTTGTAGTTATGGCTCCTGCACACAAAATCCAATACTATTCAGTAATTCCACAAGTTTGAAGTAACTCTACACGAGAATAAGAACAAGGTTTAAGATCTTACCAGCTGAGGACTGTTGCCACTTATCACAGGACCAACGACCCACGGCAGCCACGCTTCTGTGTCTTATATTCTCTTCAGCAATGCGAAGCTGATTTCTGAGTGGCAAGAAAAGAAAAAAAAAAATGTAGAAAGGAAAATCACTTTAAACAGCAACAAATAATCGGGCATTTCTTTCACGTCAAAAGAAGCCTGCTGGAAAAATGAATTAAAAAGTGTCAGCAAATAAGCAAACATAGAAGAATGTAGGAGTGCAGCAATGAAAATTTCCTAGACAAAACACCACATACAAGGAGTTCAGGCTTGAGATTTATACCACTTACTAAAAAAAGGGGTGAAATGAGAGCAAATGAAAATGTTTTTCCTACTCTCTATCTAATTTAAAAACAAACACACAAAAAAACAAACAAACAAAGACGTTCGGGGGAAAAAAATACACTTGAATGCAAACCTCATTGTGTTGTTGCTTGAGCGCTGAGGCATAGGCAATTGTGCTGGTGTGCATGGCAGGTGGTCAAGTGGTGACCCATTCAAAACAGATGGTGATTTTCCTTCTCCCACACTGTTCCACACTAGTGCAGTTGGGCATTCTAATGTAATGACCTATGCAGATGGACCACAATCAATAAGTAACACTCTCGAAATAGCTTTTCAAACTCCATAAGAGGAATGTTGATTCACTCACCTGTATGATTGCACCGAGGCTTAAAACAATGTCTTTGTGATGTGGACAAGCAAGAAATTCACTGAATGTAGAGGCTAGTGGATTAGATGGTAAATTCTGCACAGCTGATTTAGTTGGATTGGTACTGTTAAAAGAGCAACACATGTAGATGAATGAGTAACTTAGATTTACCTCACTGGTTAAAAGAAAAGCATATTAAGGGAGTCACCTTGAACTATTGTTGGAATTGTTGTTACCATTAACCATGGGACTATGGGGTGACACAGAGTTGAGATGGGGGGATGCAGAAGGAAGTTCTGACACCCCACTAAGAACTCCCCCATTGATCATTGTTCCAGTACCTAATGCTCCAAGGCAGTTCATAGCTGACACCGCTGAGTTTGGTAAGGACACAGGCAAGCTCCCAGCTAACGAGCAAAGCTGAGCAAGTTTTCTTGCACACAGGTATGCTAGCTTGCGAGCTAATAGTTCAGAACGTGTAAATTCACTAAGGTATTGTAATGCTAAAGGCATTAGTAGTCGCAGAATGCCATCATCTGCAGGAGCCGATCGCAATCGATCTAGAAGTTCCAGGATCCATTGCAAGAACTCTTGCCTCTCAAGAAGCCCCTCCTGGAAATATGTAACAATAGTCATTGCAGCCAAATACCAGCCACGTCGAGATTCTGCAATGAGATCATATATCTTACCTCATACATGTACTTTGCAAGCTGAACACAATAATGCCACTGCCTATGGGCAACTTTTTGCAAATCGTTCATAGGAGGTGGTTCTGAGGCTGGCTTATTTTCCGACATTGCAGGGGAGGGCTGTCCTAAATTCGTAGTTCCACTATAGCTTGACAGAGAAGTATTCATGATGCTAGAGCCGCCGTTCAATGAAGATGGCGTACTACTTCCTGTAGGAGGATTTGGTGTGTTTGCCCCACTATTAGGATTAGGGGAGGCAGATGCTGAATTCGACAGATGGGATGGTAATAATGGAGCACTGCCACTGCCAGGCTGCTGGTAATACTCTTGTAATTTATTTAGCTGATCCCTCATAAACTTAATTAAAGTTGTAGTCCATTCTGGGAAAAAGAAGAGAAAAAAATTTATAAGTTGATGGATTACTCACACTTGTCATCTTTTAGTAATACTGCCTGACACCTTAACAAACCTTGACTTGGATCTGGCAGCTGACGTTTTTTAATTTTGGCTTCCGAAACAGCAACAGTATACGCAGAACTTAGTTTGATAAACCACGCAGCTCTTAACATAGGTACTTGGTATTCACAAAGTATCATAAATATCTCTTCTTTTTTATTAAAATTAGGAGCCTGAAGATAGAGAGAGGATTAATAACTTGGCTTGAAACACACAGCACTAAAAGTGTATGCATTATATTACCTTTTTAGATAGATTCATAAGTGGCTTACTTCCAGCCAAATCTTTGAACCAAGTTTCAATTGCAGGTCGAGATCTTGGTGTGACTGGCCAGAAGTTATCTTTGGGATTGATTTGTTGTCTTTTTCTTCCAGAATCTGGAAGTGTGTTGATTTCTTCCTTTTTACTGATAATGGCATTAAAATATGCTCCCACCTGGAATGCAGTAAGTCAGAAACTTAGTGTTATGTTAATGGAAAACACAAATTGAATTCTTCCATAGAAGTAGTGTGTTACCTTCGAAGCAATAATATTGCAGTTTCTTGCAGTGCCAAACTCATCTGGAAGCTGTGTCATTATGGTGAACCCCTGCTTAACATTGATTGTAGTTAATTCATCCTGAAATGCAAACAGCAAAAAGATTTGTGGCAAGTTTTCTATACGCACGATAAATAACAGTGGAAATGACAAACTGAAAACCTGAATTTCAAATTTGAAATGCTGAATGCACCTTAACGAAAAGAACATCAGAAAAAGTTTCATGTGAGGACAGAAATAAATGCAATCAAACCTCTTTTTGCTTCGGCTCCTGAGGGTATACATCAGGTGGACCCAAGCGTGGCCTCTTTAAGGCACGCTTTTCATTAGAAAATGGCATCATCATCCTGTGAAAAAGAAAAGCATACACATGTTAAAAGAATCTTGACAGGCTCAAGTATTTAAATCATTTACAATCTGCTGGTTGGGATCAAAGTAGTGATAGGTTCGACATTCACAGCAACATTTGGCAATGTACATGCATCATATAATAGGGCAAAAATTTGGTCACACCCTAGAACAGTACCTCCCACATCCAAACACAGAAATATGAGGCTAAATAGCTTATATCACTATGCAAGAAGTGCCAAATGATAGATGATTTCAGGAAGTCACTTAGTGACATTCCACATCCAGAACAGGAACCATGAAATGAGATAAACAGTGAACAACATTGAGCAGTACTCAAAATAATGGAAAATCAAAAAGATCCTTGTTATTTTTCATTAAGTATGAATTGAAAACATTTTCAAAAGTTTAAGTGACAAAACAGCAACAAAACTGACAGAATTACAGAAGGAATATTGTAAGCATATTGAAAATAAAATGCAAAATCTGGAACACTGGTATGGTTTTCCCAAGGGTCTTTATGATTTAAAAATGAAGTTTCGGGCCAATTAATATAGGTCATTACACAAGAATTGAATTTGTTTTGTTATATCCTCTGGAAGCAGCACAAGGAATACATTGCTGACTAGATAGTAATGCTTGCCTCCCTTTCAGTGAACTTACGTGAGAGTTTGGATGGTTGCAAAATGGCATAAAGAGTTAAAATAGGGTATTTTCAAAGAAATAAACTTAATATAAACTAGCGTCTATTTTTCGAAGCCATCTTGGAACTACATTCAGCAAACGGTGCTGCATATTCTGAGACCGTCCCACAGCATGGTGCTCTTTGAAGAACAACACTAACAAATTGGGTCAAATTTTGTGATTACGATAACTGGCAGTAAAAAAGACTTGAAAATAGGTTTCTTTATATTTATTTTTGCCATTGGTACTGCTCAATATAAGTGCCGGTTTGAGAAAAGCAACCAGAATTCTGGAATCTAGATTATAGAAGAAGAACTGAAGAAGAACATCTTTGTTTTGGTCAATTACAACATGTGCGATTTTAGAAGGCTATGTTGCATTCAAAACTAGTTTGCGTTGTTGCGGTTTTTTTGGAGTCACACTATTTATCTGCGCATCGTAGTTTTAGTTTTATCTATGTTTTTTATATGAGTTTTTATTGAATGAATATGATGAGCATATCGTCCAGGACGCTGGATAGTGGAGTAATTTGCAGATTCTGCTTATCAGAAGATGGTAAATTTGTGTCTATTTTCAAGGAAGAGGACCTTGGCGATGAGGACGAGAGACTGCCGGTGGCTGCTAGAATAATGTCAATCACTCCTGTCGAGGTAAGAATTTACGCATTTCTCCTTTTCTTCGAACATCGCATGACATTGTGATCGTCTTTTGAGTCCTTATTGCGCTAATACATCTCGGAAAGAATTGTTAATAGTTCGTGACCTAGTACAACATGGCCTCCTAATTTTACCCCTCAACCCCCTCCCCTAACTAACATGGTCAGCATCTTGCTTTGGCGATTTTTGTCGCCGTCACTTTAATGTCCCGGAACTATCTTTCCCGCTTTGCCTTTTTGGGGTCTGGTGATTTTGTTGAAGGGAGATCGACTGACTCGATTAGCTTTGAATATAAATGTTAAATCTCCAGATTTTGCATTCTGAGGGTTAATGCAGGATGGGGTGAGGTAGGTGGTGAAGCCGCAGTGCCCACCAGGCACGTCCGGCTCGGTATGACCATCGTTTTCGCAATGTCAATTTTGTTCCTTCTTGTTCCAAGTTTTATGTTTCTTGTTCTTCGTCAGCACAGTCAATGATTAGATCCAAGTTTCCTGTACTTCTTCCTCTCATTATTATTTTAAAATTAAAATGGCTCCTCTTGTTCCAAATTATTGACAACAAATCTTTTACTATATTTAATTAAACTCTCTCGCAACAATTTTTTAATGCAAATTAAAAGTTGTGGAATTATATTGCATAACGAAGTGTTACACTGCTGATTTCTGTAAAAGTTCAGTTTAGCGGCTCTTCCTTGGAGACATCGCTTCAGCAACAATGCATTGCCAACGGAGCCATCACAGTAGGAGCCGCTAAACTGCACAATTACCCTGATTTCATTTGTTAATATTTTGATATTTTAGTCTCTTAAGATATATTTTATTAATATTTCATTTTCAGGTTCATGAAGGGGATGGATTACCAGGAGTAGCTTGTCAAAAATGTGTTCAACTTTTGGACCAAGCTTGTCAATTTCGAGATCAAGTTGAGAGGTCAGATGCTGTCTTACGACATCATTATGGCCGTCTTTGGCCTGAAACTAATCCACAATTACAAGTGAGTATTCTGTTACTGTGTTCAGGCAATGTTTTTTAAGGACGTATTGCAGAAAATGAGAATTTACCATGTCCTGGCAATATCTTCGTAAAATGAATTTCAGAAAATGAGATTTTATTATGTGTTGCAATACCATGTTTTGACTTCAGCATATGTCTTGACATGTACGGTACATATAAGTTTGTGAGCCAATATTTCAATTTACTTTCCAGAAACTACTGAAAGAAGATCAAGTTGTTAAGAAAAATCTTAATGCCGACTTCCCTGCAAACGAAAGTGACCAAACAGAGGCTGCTTGTGTAAGTATATTTGCTTTACATTACAATGTGTTCTTTCACAACTTGTCCAACACTTACAAAATAAATTCATGTTTCAGCTGGTTACTTTGAAACAAGAACAAGATGAAGGAAATGATGTAAGCCAGTCCCCTAATTATGAAGATGATTATGATGAACCCCAGGACTACACTATGGATGATAATGATGATGATGATGATGATGATGTAAGTGTGTCCTGTTTCATACACTCTTTTCCTTTTCTTAACAAGCGTTCTGTCTTATTGATGATAATTTAATCTGCAGGATGACAAGAACAAGATGGAGCCAGAAGACTTGACAGAGAGGCCATCTGTTGTCACACCTCCTTATGGGTATATAGACATTAATAATCTCAAGAACATCTTTCAGGAACAACAGGAACCCATTTCTCTCGCGGTAAGTATTTAAATTTGAATCGATCGCTTGTGTTCAACTATGAAGGTGATTGTTGCTTTATTAACTTGATTGTTTTATTTTCTGTTTCAGCTTCGTGAAACTCAAAACACCAGTGGTTCTAAAATTCAACCATCACCTTTAACCATTCCTAACATTTCAGTTTCTCTCATCCGGAAAAACAACATTGCTCGAGAAGCACAGGCGCAGGCTCAAGCTCAGGCTCAGTCACAATCAAAGTCACGCCGCTGGAGGAAAACAAATGAACCATGCAATATATGTGGAAAATGCTTTAAAGACCGTTTTGCTATGAAGGTTCATTTGCGCACTCATTCTGGAGAAAAACCATTTGTTTGCCAGGTTTGTGGCAAAGCGTTTCGGCAGAAAGCTCATCTGGGAAAGCACAGCTTTACTCACAGTGCCCTACGTAAGCAAACTAACTCTCACCCTGCAGCTCCAGCACAAGTATTACCATCTCAACGATCCCATCAGACTTCACCTCAGACTCAGCAGTTAAGCCAGCCAGCTACAACGGCCTCACCTCAGATGCCTTCTATCAACAGCTATGTTAATCCAGCTGAAGTAAAAGCTAAGTTAGCTCGGCTCAGTACAAGTATTCAATCCAAGCCAGCTCCCAGGATGGAATCCCAGCCAATTACTGTTCCTATTCCGATTCTGCCTCGCATACAGAAAAAGAATGCACAAAGTATGTTGGGATCACCTTCTCGTTCGATCACACCTCCTTCTGAGCATGATTCTCCGTGTTCTCCGCCAATGAAACTTCAAACTGAACCTCTTTGTCTTGTTCCTAAAGCCCTGTCGCCTCCGCTTGTCTCTAAAGTAGCTCAACCGCTTATACTGCCCAAGCCAATGTTGACAGTGCCTCAGATTACTCCAAAAGCCGCTCATGTTTCAAGTTCGTCACCTTCCAGTGTTGCATTCTATGTTATGTCAAATGGAATGCTTCCTCAAAATGTGGTTGTAGGTAATGGTTCTGGGTTGAAGAAGTCATAGTTTACTAACCATATTTACTTCCTCCTACACGGGTTTAAGATAATGCTCAAATGTATTTAACCTAATGAGTTTTCATTGTATGTGCACTCTCGCATAGCCGAGAGAGATGGATTCAGAAGGTGTATATGAGAACACACATGTTGGATGAATATTGCCTCATCTCTTATGCTTGGATTGACAAATGATTCATTCCACATTATTTTTTATGTCAAGGGTCCAAACTTCTGGTGATTATGCTTTTCAAATGTGTCTGGTCGAGGCTTAAGCATGTGTTTGATGTCAATTGAAGTTTGTTTATTTCTTTTATTGCTTTAACAGTGTCCATTGTATTATTGTTAAGTGTGTATTAAGGTGTACTTGCCGAAAATTGATTGAGGCAATGTGTGTCTGTGGGAGCAAGGGGAATTTTGTACGATCATTCAGAGTTTCCTTTTTATGTCCCTTTTTTTTAATTACTCCCAGTTAAAACTATAATTTTTGTCCCATCTCTTCTCTTGGTCAATGTATCATGCATGTCAACACGAGATTTCTTCACAGCTTTTCTTTGATGATTTCCTTTTTTTTTAAATTTGAAATAGTGCTTAATCCTTATTTCTGTCTCCTTTGTCAATTTAAGAATGATAGTTAATATGTATGGTAATCTTTTAGTTGCTTTTTATTATAATAATGGAAGTTTTACATGATGTTTGAAATATTTATTACTGCCATTGTTTTGAAAATATCTCATGTGTGCCAATGTCAAGTCAGAGTGTATCAAATGTTGATATGTGTGCTGGTGTATTTGAGTGTGTAAATCTGTGTATGAGCATATCTTTTTTTTCTTTTTTTCTCATATCGTGCATCCTGGTGATCTTTTACAATGACTTGGGTGTGAATGTGGACCACTTTCTAAGTCGTAGTGTTTTAATTTTCAATCAGGCAGTATCAAGTTATTGCGGACCAAGTTATCAGTTACTGTTGCTCATTTCTGTGTATTGGATACATCAGAACAGATTGCCACAACTAGCCTTTCTCTCTTTCTTGGAAGATTGGTGCATGTTTTAGTGCACCATGATAAACTTGTTTTATTTCGGGATGAATAGTCAGTTCAGATGTATTGAACCATCCTAGATTTGTGGCAATTCATAATGAGCATGTTCCTATGTTTAACTGCACACTTGCAGATTGTTGATAGAAGTAAGATGTCTGAAAGTACTGTAATATATTTATTTTCTTACGTTTATTAAGCGCCGTCATTGTAGAGGCACTTTGAGTAGCAACACTGGTTGTGATCTTCAATTAATCACATTTTTTCTGGCCGGGTTGTTACTTTGATGCCAGTGAAGTTTTAATTATTCTATATCTGCTGTTTGGTGTCAAACGATCTCCCTCAATTTAATTAATTAATCTTCACTTGTTCTTTTTTATTTTCCTCATGGATGGTATAATGTTTAGGGTTTAACAATAGACTGAAGTGTTGACTGCAAACTGAGAACAGTAATATTTTTATAACGATGATTGCACATACTTAAAACATATTGACTGCTGTGATTTATTGTCACAGAATCAACTGTTCTCTTGTAAGAGGGTACAAAACAATATATTTAGAGTCATTAATTTTTAATATTTTCTCCTTTATTTCATCCTAGACTGGCCAACATGTCTTTCATTCTTGGGCCTTCTTCTTCCTTCTTCACCTCCTTTTTTTTTTTTTTTTCTTTTTTTTTTTTT